>JXWZ01014407.1:0-16393 GCA_000956215.1 Anopheles farauti No. 4 | reverse complement strand
TAAGCGTCACTAACGACCTCTTACGTTCGTGCACCAAACGCTTTAGGTTAGTTAGCGTTTTCGTGCAGACTTTCATGAATCTTTTGATGTCAGTAATGACTTTCTGTAGAGAATTTAGATAGAGAGACACCAGTCGAATATTGCAAATATAACATTGTTTTCACATTTGCACATGCAAAAATCCAAGATGCGTTACGAAAAAATACTGCAATAGGACAGTTTTTTGTTTGGGAGGTTGGCGAATTTTTATCATAGCAATAAGTTTGCCTAGCGAACCAGGACCCAGCTGTCAATGATGATGAAGATGTCAATTAAACTGATGCACTATACAATATTCGAAACGAATCGTTATAGGCATAGCCAACACTATCGCTATCAACCAAACAACCTGCTTGGAGATTGCATCAGATTTATTGATCAATCAAGATAACTGATGCATCGGTGTGAGGCATCAATCAGCATCTTGAAAAAATCCCAAATAAATCGATGCGCAAAATTTGGCATTTGGCACGGAGCAGGGCGAACGAACGAACGAAACCGAGAACAGTTTCACATCGTCCCATCTGCCTCTAGTTTGCATTGGTTGAATTCTATGAAGCACTGAAGAGCTACTTCGCAATGGCTTCGATTTCGCAACGATGCGCCCTCTTTAGGTGATTGCATAAACTACACACGCTCACACAGGAACACACCAAACAAACATCACAGGCAGATTGTTGTTCAATGAGCACTTTGCTGGGTATTTGAATCGAGCTAATTGATTTAGGTATTCGCATCGAACGCGTTATACGCTCGGTAAGTTGGTTATTGTTCATTTCGTACAGAGTAACTCACCAAAAAAAAAAAAAACCTCATCCGTATCCGGAAACGCAACTCGCCGCAGATTGTACATAAGTTACAAATTGATTCAACACGTAACCACACAAACACTCACACTCGTACACAGCAGTGCTTTCCAGGCCGTTTCGGCAGCTTGTATATATTAGAACGTAAAATCAATAGGCTGCTGTTGCTAAACTACTAATTAATGCACACACGGTGCTGTAGCCGTAGTCGTCGGTCGCATTCTGCTCGGAAACCGAACGCTTGTAGATAAAGTTCCTTCTTCTTGCTTTGCGCGCTCACCAATGCCATGCCAATTACATTAGCCGCATATTTCTAAACTCCATCCCCTATCACCCCCATTACCATGCGTATTCGCGTACGGTTCGTGCGCTCGCCGCTCCAGCTACGTTCAAGTTCGCTTCGTAAGGAGGTGTAAAAAGTGTGCACGCAAAAGCAAAGGCATCATGGCACGTGTGCGATGTAATAACGAGTGCGCTTTTTGTAGTAACTAGTGGGCGGGAAGTGCTCCGGGAGGAGCAATCAGAGAGCGGATGGCGTTGCCCGTGCTCCTACTAATTCGAGATTTCCCACCCGCTTTGCGTTCCGGCCCCCCCGTTGGCCTTTCGCTTCCGGTTCCCTTTCCACCCCGCAGATTACAATGCCACGCGAGCTGTCAGTTTGTGTTCTGAGAGAAGTATAAGCCACAGCATACCTTCCCTGGAGCTGGATACGATCCTGGAGGAGACGCTCTGCTCGGTGGATGTGTAATGGAATGCGGAGATGCGATGCGCGTGGTCCCACGCTGCTGTCCTGGCTGTGTTCCCTCTCTTTACTGGCTGTAATATTCCACGATTTCCCCCATCATGACCCGCGTTGACATCCCTGCGTGAGGTGAGTAGCAACGGGAAGCAATATTTCTAACCTATTAACGATCTCCTGTTCGTACATACCGTCCTCTTCAACAGTGGCGGTCCTGCTGCACCTCCCAAAACGTGGTCCACAAACACCGATCCAAGCACCCGTAGGTTTTTGTCCACCTGGAGAGCTGCATGTATTAGTATCGCCGTGAACAAAACGCTCACTCATACGCACTCTTCGAGCTGACCAATGTCGTCCAGATGTCCCACTCAAAACGTAAACTGAAACAATCCTCCAAAACGCTTTAAAATGACACTAGAATCTTATAGTATTAGGAGAGCCAACATATCACAGGGGTAGCTGCCGACTGTGAGGTGAGATCGCACACTGTGGCTTTTCAAGTAGCCAGCCCAGCTGTGTAGTGCATTTTTGTAGATGGAAGAACCAATATCCGCAACTTTTCTACTACGATCCTACTGTGAAGCCTACTGAAAAATGAAACTCTCCATTCTTAGAAACCCGGCTATAACCGTAGCTATACGTATGCACTAGAGATGCTAGCCAAGAAAAGTTTCCGGCAGGATTTATACGACCGTTCCTTTATATTCTTCCAAGAAAGAAAGAATCAGGTGCATTTTGTGCACTTTGTGCTCCAGACATAATTCCCCAAACAAGGTACACTCGCCGAAGCATATCAGGATTGAGGATTTTTCCTCGAAACGAGCAGCCGATGCTTAAGCCATTCCCACTCCATTTTCTCTGTTGTCCCTCACACAAACGTACCGAGCTTTTACCGAACGAAATTCCTACCCGTATCGAAACGTCACCCGCCTGACAGCAACGAGAACAATCTAGTACGTAATGGTGTTTACGCTCCACATATTAATATACACATACGCACAAAGGCAGCCCGAGAGCAACGCGCACGCGGTGCACTCGGATGTGACAGTTCCGAATAGCGACCGGAGGAAAGAAAAAAAAATGGTATCCAATATGCGAGCGAGCGTTTTTAATACAATATTTTTTAAACCCACGACGATACCGCAAAACCCCAAGAAAAAAAAACCATAAATATAAAACGAACGATACCGTGTGCTGTGTGTGCTTCTGTGTTGTACGTGGTTGTAGCATTGTGTTAGTTGGTTGTAGTATTGTATATACAAGGTAATTGCAGGCAAGGTACACAAAAAACCCGTAGCAAAAAAAAACACCCCTGTATACTCCGAAAAGGATGCCGCTCGGTTGTATCGAAGTTGGCTTTGCTTTTCGAGAAATAATTTTTGAAAACCCATATCCACACAAACACACAACCCTCCGCTCGCCGCACGTGCACCAAATCTAGACAGCGGAAACCTACATATCCTGTGAGACTGTGCTTTTGGTCCGTTGGTTGCCATCCTGCCGAGAACGGGGAAAGTTGGAGCGTAGGGATATGGTTTTGTTTTCCGTTTTATTGCGCCCATTGATAACCGACAAACCGGATGCACAAGTTTGCTCATTAGAATGATAAACCCCACCTCACGTCATTAACGTCATCGCTGCCTGCCTGGCTGTTTGGCTGGGGCGCGGACTGTGAGGCAGAATAAAGGTATGTGATTTGTGTACACTTGAGCTTCACGCGTTTGTTAAGTGTTACTGTGCGGAGGAAACACAAGTGGCCGAAACATTTGAACGTTGTTGCAATGGTAAGTATCATGAACTGTGAGTATCATGAAGTTTGGTAACGAAATTAAGTTATTTATTGAATTTCTGAGCACATTTGGAGCAGGTATTCCAAAACAGAAAGATTTTTTATACTTACCGGAAAGAAATAAAATTAAATATGATAACATTGGTTGCATAATATTTTCTTTAATAAAAATATGAAAATGTATTTCTAATTATTTTCAACTTCCAAAATCTGCGAGCAAATTTTATTTCTCCGGGCGCTTCTGCTTCCGACGACCTGAAACCTCCGCCTGAAAATTTGACCCAAAAATTTGAAAAGGTAAACACACACATGTTGAAATCGTCATACGTTTATTGTATTTATCAATACGTTCATCGTCTACGCGTCACTTAATCGCTAAATCCGAGAAACATACTAACCTACATCGTTACGAAAAAGTAAAAAGTTGGTAATTCATGCACCAGAAATTTACAAACCACTTCCCCTCCCCCCCATCGCTGCGGGACGGGGCCGGGGGAGGGTGGAGAGGAGCCACGAGTTAACGTTCGCCAAATTTACAGACAAACTTAATCTCGTTACGCGGTCGGTCGGTCTCGGTGTCGGTGTTTATCATCATCACAATATTATTATTGCGTACGAAACGATTAAAAGTTTGCACGAAACACAAGTGCCGCAAAGCAAAGACAGCGCAAATAGAAGATGGCAACAGAGCGAATATTGGTTCCGGGGGAAGAAAATGATGGAAACAAAAACAAAACGGGACGAAAAATCAAATTTTTCCGATCAGTCTCTTTGACACGCGCGCCCGCTCTCTGTAAGATACACTCGAATGATGATGCTGGCTGATGAAGATGATGATGCTGATGACGATGCCTGGTGCGAGCTGTCCGATCACATGGCACCGCACACGAATAACGAATTTTCCATCCACCCGCACCCGTGGCTCCTCCGCTCAACTCACTGTCACTCACTTTCTCCTCCACACACGAAATTGGGTTCGATATTTTTCCAGCTTGCCCACCTCCTTCGTCGTGGCCCGGGGTTTGTCCGTGGTGACCGTGAAAAGCGTTTGGTTTTTGGGGTTTTGTTTTCTGTTTGTTTCACTGCGGCTTCTGGAAGAACAGCTTCAGCAGCTTAATGACGGGCGCTTCGAACATGAGCGACATCACGAACGCGATCAGGAACGAGATGACCGCATTACCGAAGAAGGCCGTGATCTGGTTTTCGGCGAAGGGGCATCCCAGCAGGCCGGGAGCGAGTTGGGAGAGAAGGGTATGAGATTAAGATCATGATACTTTGCGCTAGTAAAACGAAGTAGGTGGCGGAAGAAATAATCACTCAACAGTGGACAATAGAATTGAAAAGCAATCAATTTTCGGCAGCGGCGGAAAATTGTGTTCCCACCCGTGTTCCCTCATCGTCACCGTCATCATCATCAGCATTATTATCACCGGCTACTTACGATGATGACGTGCTGCAGGTGCATCGGTGCCTCGAGCTGGAACGAGGTGGCCATCATGACGACCGGATGGATCAGGTAGGTGCAGTAGGCGAGCCGGCTCAGCGGGAAGAAGCCCCGGTACGAGAGCAGCCCATTCACGAACTTCGAATAACCCCAGCAGCATGACAGCGTTATCCACATCAACGCCAAGCCCCATGCTGCAAGTTGAAGAAGAAGAACAAGAAGCAGTAAAGAAAACGGTCATTTTTCCGGGCGAGTTAGTCTGGGGCGGGTTGAGCGCGAAGGAGTCGTAAAAATCGATTTTTGATTGTGTATTTGTGCCTCATTTTTTGAGCCCGTAAGTGCAGCGCCCTCAGCAGTATTACTAGCACTGGGAGCACTGTCACTGAACACAGTGGTCTAGGATAATGGACAAAAGATGTGTCAAAAAATACTCCCAAAATACTACTATCGGAAATATCCGCCGTCCTTTAGTGTTCATACTTACAAAAAAAGTATAATTCCTCTAAGAACAACAGGATATTGTTTCCATTTCTTAAGATGTAAGTTGGGAGAGAAAATTTACATTTAATTTCTATGTGTTCATCAAAAATTGGAAATTAATTTAAACAACAAAAAATTCAGAATTTATATTAATATTTGAGACAGTTCTTTGCGTCACATAATCACATTCAGAACTCAAACATTCCATGCCTTTCCTTTAGGAGATTGAAGAGAAATACAATAATTAATAATACTAAATATGTTTTCCGGTTATGTTTTCCGAGTTTTAATCGAACGTTTTACTGGTAAATAAAATAGAGATTATGTCCACCTAGTATCCCTAGCTGTGCGCACGGTGCGTCTAAATGTTCGACTATCGATTTTGGTTGCAGCCGAATAAACAACTTCAAATGGGTAGGTATGGATGATTTGGAAGAAATATTCCGCTAACGAACGGATTTAATTTCAATTATATTCACTTACAGTGTTCCGGTGGAAAACTTTACAGTCGTCGCTCGTATTCGTATAAAGGCAAGATCGGAGGACAAACGACAACCGGGTCGGGTACGAGTGAAACTTTTTCCAAAGCAAAGACCATTACCAACTTGTGAGTTTTGTTGTTATGTGCAGAAAAAAAAAACAAAAACACGCAGATATGCCTGATTCAGCATTCCCAGGACATTGCCCGAACCCTTGCGAGTGGAAATATTAATCAAAACTTTTCTGCCCAACCCTGGTGCTGCTGAATTTGCTGACCAATGTTCCAGTCCAGAACGGCTTCGAAGAACCTTAATTTACCGATAAGAGGAAAACGTTTGCGAAACCTCTTCAACCAACGTTGGAGGTCACGTTCAATTGAGTCACTACAAAAATGGGAAGATCTCGAATAAAAAACAAACAAATCGTTCCGTCTAATGGTACTTCATGCGCACCCGGAGTTAGGTGTCTCGCTAGTACACTCCGTACACACACCTTGGTTGAGACGTACAGACACACAAACAAATAAACACCAACGAATGGTGGTAATTGTTTTGTGTGTAGTTTCTCATGAAGCACGTCCCCGAGCGCGTCCGGTCGAGCCGCCATAAAAATAAAAGTCAGAGCCTGCCATCGCGAACAAATTGAATTGGGAGCGTTTGGGCGCCAGGAATTTCTGTCGCTTTGTTTTCCTCCAGCCCCGTGGCGCATCGGTTTCACCTCTCGTCACACGTCACTCGTATTTCCGAAAATGGAAATTGTTTGGTAGTATTAGGCGGCGGCTATAAATGAAAAAAAAAACACACACACACATTGCCCAAAAATCGAGGAAGATGAAAATGTCGCTTTGAAGACGTTTTTGCTTCACTTCACCACAAAAACGGGGCGTGAGAATTGGTGAATAAATAGGCTACTAGAATTGATGAAGAAATTTTCTATTTAATCAAAATTCCAGTTTTACAGTACCATAGTTGATAAAAATAATGATAAAATAAATAAATCATTTTTAATTTCTAATGTATGAAATTCAATAGGAAATTATTCTAATTTTTTGCTGTCAGATTTAGCGTTTGAGACATTTCATGTACCCGTCAAGCAAGGTTTGCTTTGATCGGGGATGTAGTATTACCTCTAACCAGCACCAAGCATCAAAGCAAACATGTCTTTCTCGTGAGTTGATGCAAATGTTTGCCAAACATCTTGACTCTATTTAAATAGTCTTCAGATTAGATTGGACCTACATTGAGCACAACGTCTTTCAAAGTGCATGCGAACCGAACTTTGCAACAATTGATAACACTTCACTGCACACGTCCCATGGTCTGGACGAGCCAAATCCACAAACTTTACTTCAAGATTCGATTTCGCCCATTTGTCCAGAATGAAAGTTCTCCTCCCACTCCCCTCGATTTTCCCAACATTCCAACCCAGCTCGGCCCCGCACGGCTGGTCATTATCGACGCCGGACGAAAAACCGGAACCCCCACTGTCGGCCATCTTAGCCACTTTACCCGCACGCTCGACAAGCAGTTGGACGCATCAAATCGATCGGAAACGGCACGGAGATTCACTTTTCACTCTTCACCCGGCCAGCTGGCCACCGGACAAGAAATTCCCACCCTTCCCGTGCGTCCAGCCACCCACCAGCCGCCATACTCTCACCCTTAATTCCATTCGAAGGTGTACAATTTTGAGCAACCACTTCAATTAGCGTCTTCAGACGCTGCCCAACGCTAGCTTCCTTTCCGCGGACTTTCGCGGGAGTTTTCCCTTTTTCCTTCCGCCACCGGAGGAGGAGGAAAGCGAAAACAACGAAGTCGGAATCGTGGCTTCGTGTGCCCACTGTCCCTTTGGCCTGCCGGTGTGGGCACAAATAATGAGCCCGCGGCCGAGAAGCAGCAAAAAACTTTAACTGAATTACCGAGGAAATCCAACAACATTCAACGGGCGCGCGCAAGTGCGCTTCTCTTCCACCACCGGCCAGCAAATGAGATGGAAAAAAGGAATCCACTTGCGAGCGGATGCACTTCGGTTGGCTGTGTGCCTGATGGGGTAGACCATTCTTTCGTGATGATTTTTTTTTTTTTTTTGAATACGGAGAAGGTGCGAATCAGTGTCAACAAGTCCCACTCGTGTTCACCACTCGTGTCCAAACGTCGCCCAGCACTCGGGGCGTTTTGAGCAGCATTCGAAAGCTTCTCAAACTCAAAAATCCCGAGAAATCGATGCGACCGGTGCGACATACCGTAAACGTAAAGTAATTTCTATGGGTCTTTTTTGTGCCCAAAAATTTTCTCCACCTCTATTCACACCAACACCACTCGCCGCTGGTAGGACGGGAGGGGAGGCGATGGATGCTTCCCTGTCCGGACAGCCCGCGTCCGGGGCTCCATCATCCGATGATGCGTTTGAAGTGCAAATTATCATCATTTGTATCGCCACCGCTTGCAATCCACCTTTCCAACGTAGCTTTTTAGAAGCATCCGATGTTTTTTGTTGGGCGCTGTCGTTATTTTCTCCCGTAGATAGAGAAACCGTGACACGATGGTCCAAGGGTGGATAAAGAAAAAAAAAAGTTCAATGTTATTTGTGAAACAAGATCCTTTTTTGAAAGCAGGATAGTTGTACAAAAAAAAACAAAGTTAAAAGTGAAATATTCAATCCTACTAAAAATCTTTTAAAAAAATTTCAACAAAACAACATTTAACATTTTATATTAGAAAAATAAAAATAACTAAAAACGTTGCAAACTTATTAATAAAAGTTTTAAAAAACCTTCATTATTAGTCCATCCAAACTTGTGCTCCACCCAATGTGCGGTGGCTCGGAAAGATGGATGCTGCTGAGCTGCCGATGAGCTCAGCGCACCCAAATATCAGTGCCAACTATTCATCCAACTCGCCGGCTCGGTGACGATGACAACGAATGCTCAAATTTGCATTCGAATAGAAACGGTAAACGTTGGAAGTGTTTCATTAGAACCGGAGCGGGTCGTCTCCCCGTAAACAACGCTTTCACTTCACGAATTTGCGACCTGCGACTGCCGGCCAAGCCTAGCCTATTTGCTGTCCTCGGCGACAACGAGCAACGCCATCGAACTTTTCCGTCCGGAATGGTTGCACTGCATCCCACAGAACGCTGATTACGGCCGATGGTTTGCTTGCGCCAACGTCGACTTCGCAATGTTCATTAACACAATGTTTATGGTTTGGAATTTCCGTCGCCGGCTGCTGGTGACTTTTGTGCCGGTGAATGGATTGCAAATTAATTTCACTTTCCACCTGTCACCGCCACTGACAGGCACTGATTCTTCATTATTGACAGCGAGTCTATTGTTTCATTATTTGCTGCAGAAGCGTCCCAATAAAAATAATCCCGGGTAGCTTATGCGGTGCGTTCGACAGTGTGTGTGTGTGTGTGTGTGCGCTCGTCGGGAAGATCTGGTCACATTAACAATTGATTATGCGTGGAAGTGCGGTAGAGCACGGATTGGTACGATGGCCCGTACAGCTTGTTGGAGGCTCGGGCACACAAATCCAATTACCATCCGAACACATCGCATATGCATGATAAATAAATTATCGAAACAAAAACACTGTTACCGAGGTTTACCGACATGAGCCACTCCCACTGCTTTTCAAACGGTAGGAACATCGATTACAGTAATAAAAAACAATTGACATGATAAAAATGTGCACATCGTGCTTTCGAAATGACTTTGTGCATTGTGTTCGGTCATTTTCAGAAATGTTTGCAAATGTAATAAATGTTCGAAAAGCAAATACAAAAAAAAAACTGTAATAAAACCAGGCCTATGGTAAAACACATGCGTTAAATAACGCAGGTATTATACTTTTGAAACGGTCCATTACACTTTCATTCAAGTGGGCGTTGCTAGTATATTTGCTGTAAAGCCGTTTCAACCAAACGGTTTCTCATCGGCGGGAAAATCATAAATAATACGTGGAAAGAAATGAAAAATATCTGGGAAAGCACACAAAAAACATTTTTGCGATATCCTGTGTTAAAATTAATCCTTTGTTCCAGCTCATCTGCAGTTCAGTACCAACCATTCGACAGTGAACAGTTGATATTTTTAAGACAGATAGTTAAACATTTTTTGTAAAGGACTTAAATCATAATGCGCAAAGAGACTTAAAAGGGAACGTTCTAAATGACATAAACCATTTCACATAAAAAAAAGCAAATGTTACGATATTTTCTTTAATATTCATATAAAATTAGAATAAAACTCACCCGTGTGTCCAACGCTCACGTACAACGCCGTCCAGTGCACGCTCAGCTCCCCATTCCAAACACCAAAGATCAGCGCAATCAACGTCCCGGTGGACAGCGTCCAAAGCAGCAGCCGCAACGGTGGCACAATCCTCGGAGCATTCGGCCGACGGTGCAAGACGTAGCCCGTTATCATGCCTGCGGACGACCATGAAACATTTGACGTCCGAATGGCAGCTTCCAAAAATAGCCTAAACACTCACCGACGATGTACGGTCCGATACGCTGCCACGGTTTGTC
Source organism: Anopheles farauti No. 4 (assembly GCA_000956215.1). Lineage (NCBI taxonomy): Eukaryota > Metazoa > Arthropoda > Insecta > Diptera > Culicidae > Anopheles > Anopheles farauti No. 4. The sequence continues at coordinate 6,083 of JXWZ01014407.1, read as the reverse complement.
GTACAGGATGTCGAACGATTCGAACGGATCGGCCACCTTATAGGTGTAGCGGTAGTGCAGCGAGAAGTAGATCGACAGCAGCCACGAACCGCCCAGACACACGAACAGCAGTCCGACCGCGAGCCGGAAATTTCTATATGCCGCCGCGTCCCCCAAAGCGAAACCAAACAAAAAAAAATCAACATGTCCATTAAGCCTGTGTGGGAAAGTGGGCCACGGTGACGCTGTTCCAAAAATAGCCACCGGGACACATTCCGGGAAGTGGCCCTCACCTGGACGAGATCATGAGCAGCACGATCGCGATGACGTAGAACTGCATATCGTTCGCGAGGTACCAGGACCAGATCATACACATCTCGGTGAACGGGAACCAGTTGTTGACGTAGAGAATGTTGCGCCACCAGAACCGATCGCAGGTAATGTGATCGATGATGCCGGGCGTGAACACGGACCGATCGTACGTCCACCTGCGTGCGGAGACGAAAGGAAACCATCAGCAGGTTTTATCGCTAGGGCAAGGGCAAGTAATGAAATGAAAAATCCCGAAAGGCGGAACGCGAGCGATCCAGAGCGTGACGGATCAAGTTATCGAGGCGATTAAGACGTTTCGGGTGCCAAGAATTTAGATCGCGTTATTAGACGTGAATGCAGGGAAACTGGGCTTTCTTCTGGGGGGGGACTTGGGAACCTACTTTAGGATGAGTTCGTTCGCCACTATCGTGAACCAGTAGACGGGTGTTAGCCGCAGGTAGCGATAGAGGATCGAAAATCCCATTTTCCGCGTCGCGCCACCGAAACCTGCAGTGGAGTCCCGGCCCTTCATCGGCTCGTTATCGGCACCAGCGTTGCCCCGGCCATTTGTCTCCATGCCAGCGGTTGCTTCACCGTGGTCGCCGGCTTTTTTCGAGTGGCCGCTCGTTTGGCCCGCTTTCGTCACCGACTTGAGGTAGAGATAGACGATCAGCAGCCCGCTGATGAAGAAGAACGTGTCGACCGAGAAGCTGGCGTTACCGACGACCTGGTACAGGAAGGAACGCTCCGCAATCTTGCGCCCGAACTGCAACGGGACGAGCAGAAAGGGTCATCAGTAGCTGCACGGTCTTATGGGGCGGCAAGAGCGCGCATCGCTTACCCTGTTTTCGGACACGGCAAACAGCTGCAGATAAGTATGCACCAGCACCGTCCACAGCAGCGAATAGAGACGCAGCCCGTGCACGCACGTCAGCGAATCCTAATGTCGAAATCATAGAAAAAAAGAAAATAAAAAAAAACATTAAGACGGGGGTGCAGGAAAAGGGTCTCGGTTGACTGCGCTTTCGATCGATTATCTCGCACCGGCCCGACTGACCGGATCACCCCCGAGGGAATCATTTGTATTCCGAAACGACGGGCATCCAAACGATGCATCCCGATTGATTGCTTTCCATTTTTTCTTCTTTTTTTTTCGTTGAAGGGAACCGAAACAAAACGGTGCTCCTATCAAAATGGAACATCGACCATCTAAGACACCAGAAGCCCTTGAAAAGAGGGGGGAGGGGCAAAAAAAGAAAGTGCGTAGATGCGTAACCTCAACACGCACACGCATACATGCCCACCGGAAATTCTGGCAAAATCTACTCGAGCAGTGGGTCAGAATTAATGAGCATTGGTTACAGGACGGCGCAAGCAATCACGCAACGTTGGATGCGATGGTTGCTGGGATGTAAAATTTAAATTTCACTCTTCGATCGGAATGGTTCCTAATGCTGCGTCAATAAAGACACCATGCCGGACCGGGTGCTTTCGTTTCGATTCGTGTATCAATCATTCAGGACACCGGCAGCAGAAGGAAACAACACCCCCAGCAGCAGCAGCAGCAGCAGCTAGAAACACTTCGTTTTTGTTTCTAATGCTGCTCGTAAATGGAATTAGCATTCACGAGATTGCAGTCTCCATCCTTCCTCCTCTCCCGCGCCCTTCGATACGGTCATTGTCACGGCATCATCCGCACACAATCGCTTTCCTTCACACAATCAATCCGGCTACCGTCCAACCCCGCCGATATTTCGTTCATTTGCGATTCACTTTTGCTAGCGAGCTAAGGAGCCGGGCATCCATTTCGTACAGACCGCTTCGCCACTACTCACCTCGCCCGCAGGTTCCACCGACAGGATGGAGGCTGCATTCGGTCCCACGTCGAAGCAGGCCAGGATGTCGTGCAGCGTAACTGTGGAGCGAAAGGGAAAAAAAAACAGCAAACCCATGAAATATGCATACCGGGGTAAGTAACGGGGGTGGTCTGCTCCATCTTTCGATCGTGTTGTACGCCACAGTCACAGCTAGGATGTAATTTCATTGTAACCTTCGGAGCACACACACACTACGTGCTCGGTCAAGTGGTTGCGTAAGGATTGCGGTGGGGTTTTCTTTTCCATTTCATTGGTTACGGTGAGCTGTGTGGTGTTTGTTGTCTGGCTAAGGTTCTGGAACTGTAGGTGATGTGATGTTTCTTGTTGATCTAGGCGACTAAAGGGTTGGGGAGTAACTAAACAAATTCGTGGCGAATTTGTATCTCGATGTTGAATCGATTTTGGGTGGTATTTTGTATGTTGCGTTGGTAAGATTTTAATCATTTCAAACATTCTCCACAACTGTTATTCGATCGGTTTGCAAAATGTAAATCTTAATTATTAAAATGTTCCGTAACCGACCGACAGGTGGCGCTACTTAACTGAGTCGGAAGTTTCTGGAATGAAATTTGTTTTTACACTATTTTCATCAAAGTGTGCACATCGAAATATGGCAAAAATCGTAATGTTTACTGCCAAAGACTCTTTAAAAAACAAACTATATACTTTGTATAATTATGATAGTTTTGGCCATCATTTATGTCCATGATTTTAACATAATCATTAGATTGTTTTACAATCGATATTGTAACACGAAAACAGTGCTCTGTTGCAAAACTATTTTTGTTTGTTATTTTTCTAAACATTTTCCAATCATTTGAAAGAGTCTTACGCAGGTGAAAATTATCATTAAACTTCATCTAGTATATAATTTCGCAAGCCGAACTGGATAAAATGTGTTCAATTGATTCCGAAAAAGATAAAGTAACCTAAAACTTCATTGTTTTTCTAAAGGGTTTAAATTGAATATTGAAGGGAATAAATTCTAATATAATATTTGAACTCAATACTACCGTCATGTAAAATTAAACTGTTATAATAAAATCAAAAATAAAGTGCTATCTTGCTACTACTGTATTCCTTCATCCCTTATCGCCTACGCGCACCAAGTAAATCGATAATGGCTTGAAGCTTACAGTGAAAGGACACTTACAGCGCGGTCCCTTGCTGCGGTCCTTGTACAACCCGGCGTCGGTCGGGGTCGCCTGGTGCCCGTTGCCGTTGCCGCCCGAGACGTTGTTGTTACTTTCCACATTGATTTTGTGCATCTCGAACGCATCCCCCGTCCCGCGGGCACTACCCTCACAGCCGACACCTCGTTCCCGCTTGCCGGGCGTCGAGGAATCGTAAGCCTTCTTACCGTCGTGCGGCCAGCGCGTTCCCTTCGTACCCTTCCCGTCCGCAGGACCGGTGCCGCAGGAAGCGTACGCGATGACCGCACTCAGCACCGTCAGGATCGTGCTGAAAATAGGGAACTTAATTATTAATGAAATTTATTACTCCTTTCGCTCCGGCCCGGTTCGCACCGGGGATGCTCCCCGGTTGCAACAGGCCCAGACCAAAGGCCACCCGGGTTCTTCTGGTGTTGGGAAGGTGCTATTAATAGATAGTGAAAGCGAACAATAGCGCAACGTACCACAGGGCAAACACTTTCGGATCGCTCCACAGATTGTAGGTGCCGGGAACGGGACGGACGTGCAGGATGGTGAGGGCGCTGGTGGATGGACTCGTTGCATCTGCCGCTGAAACCATCGTCACCGTCGCCGTGCTATTGTTCAGCAGGTTCAACATCGGATCACTACGCAGCAGCTCCGTCACGTCCTCCACCGTGCAGGACTTCGGCAAGCATTGACCGAGCAGAATCGAGCTGGACTGGAAAGAAAAGAAATACACGCAGCGAACGAATGAAGCGACCATTTAAATTGGGACAGTGTGTGACACGGGGGATTAGCGTAGCGAAGCACACCCATACCTGCGTCGAGAGCTGCCGTTCGAGCTGGACGGCAATTTTGGCGACGAAAAAACGCATCTCCAGCTGACGGGCGCCGGGTGGCATCGGAGTATGCCGCAGGACACGGTTCACCTCGTCGCAGAACGTCAGCGAACCCATCCAGAACTCGTTGCCGAAGAAGTACTGGCTACCGTACCGACCGCTGGAGTCACTCGCTGTGGGTGGGCGATAAAAGTAGGTAAAAATTTCAATACTTTTTACTAAGAAATTAAAATGAAAATCAAAATTTAGAGCTCGTTGCTTAATGTTTTTAATACAACAATAATTATATAATCTCTTCCTCTCTCTCACCCGTAATCGAAGCAAATTCAGAAGAAAATTAATACAATATTTCAAGTTTATTCTAATGTTTTAAATATGCTATTAAGATAAAATAAAACACACTCTTTTTAAAAACTTAAAAGGGTTCCTTCGGTTGCTCTCTCACAATCAAACGCTGACCAGGTTTGGTAGCACGATTTGTAAAGATATAATTGATTTTATATCGAAAAAATAATTAAAAGTCAAATTACGCTCTGAGACGAGGCATAATAAAAAACAAACAAATGGAAACATACAAATTTAATCGGATAGAATGTACCTTATCCAAATCACTAGAAAAGATGTTGTAATTAACAATCGAATTATTAAATAGAAGAATAGAGATTCAAAAACTACTCGCATTTATATTTGGCGTTTGTCAGGAATTGCAGAAACTTCCACCGTTCCAAATAAATACTTCCGTTTTGAAATTAAAAATCAATTTCATGGTAAATTTAAATACATGATCAATTTAAACTGCCCTTACGATCAGATAATTTGTTATCTCATGTTTATTTTGCGTGAACAAACCGTAGCTCTATTAGCATTATCATCCACATGGTAATTAATTCGAACGGAATGAACCTGTCAGCTCCACCATCAGCACGGAATTCGATAAATACCACAGCACATTATTATTACGTGGTACAAATCGATCGAGTAGGTAATGTTTTACTTTAACTCAACCTCACCCCCTTTTCACAATGCCCTCCGGCGACTCGGTTTAGCACACGTTTAGTGTATTATTTAGCAATTTAGCACCTAGCGGCAGGCGCGTTATCATTATTATCATGTTTTGCCCCGCACACATAAACCCGTCGCCCGAAGCGTTATCGAAGCGTTAAAACAACCGTTTCAAGTAATTGAGGTTTGGCAGTAATTTCGCCCTCTCCCCCCCCCGCCCCTCCCTCCTCACGCGCGATACCGTTTGTGATATGCGTGTGCACGAGAATATTGTTTTTTGTTTTCATTGTAAACATGTACGTACTTTCGCTCTCGCACCAACGTGCCCAACACACACGCAGGGCGGCTGTCCAGATAATTACACCCGCGACGAAAGCGCATGTTCTATGAGGGTTATAATGCTCGGTCCCACCGTAAGGTAGGGATGCTTCAACCCCGCGTCTAATGCGAACCACATTCGCGAGCCCTTTTTAGAACGACGTGAAGAAAGCCGCGATCGGTGTCGGTGTCGGAGGCGATCGAAGGAAAATGGTTGCAAAAACAATGTGCGTACAATTGAAGCCACCGGTGCGTAACTGTGTACCAATTATAAGCGCTTTTCAGCACGAAAAAAAAACAGCTATAAAAAGCAGCCCCGGGCAAAAAAGAGTGCATCGGAGTAAAGTGATGAAAGGCACACACGTTACCTCATCATCATCATCATCATCATGCGACTTTCCACCATTGCACACCGGTCAGAACGGGCGTAGTCGGGAGCAAGAAACAGAAACTGTGAAAAATCTCATCTCCTTCTCCTCTCTCGAGCGGTCAGAACGTTCCTTCTGCCGGCACGAAACAAAACACTCAAACCTAATAAAAAAACACCAACACCAGCAGTGGCCAATTTTCCGTCTCGATCAATCGTGGTCTAATTGGAGCGG
>JXWZ01014406.1:0-39832 GCA_000956215.1 Anopheles farauti No. 4 | reverse complement strand
CATCAAACAACTCCTCCGCCTAATTTCGATAGGACAGTAAAATCGGCCCGAAGCATAAAGCGTACCATACGGCGCTTCATTGCTTTTCGTTCCACATTCACCACGATGCCAACAGCATCCGGCAATCACCATTGGAATTTACAATCGCTTGTACCAGTCGATCGCGCGCCACCGATTTGTGACTCCCCGGGGCTTTCTCGGTACGTTTTCCCCTTTAGAAAAAGGGCCGGTTCCGGCAGCGTGCCGGAAACTTGCCCGACACAAGTCTCACCTGTGGCAAAAACCCCGTACCGGCATTCGGCTGTAACCTGGTGTAATTTGAATCTTTCCAGCGACATCTGGCAGACGCGGACGCGGCAGATAAATTGCTTTGTTTATTTACACGTCAAGTACGGATTTCGCGGATCGCTGCGGCACGCGAAAGGAAAACGAAGAAGAAGAAAAAAAACACACACAAATAACAACGCAACCGTGGAGGGTTGGGGTTTGTTAATTTTAGATGCCACCAGCGGCACTGCCATCTAAAATGCAGTGTTCGCCTGTACGAACTGCCACGGTGGACATCATTTATGCATTCCGCTGCATTCGGTCCGGAACGGGGCTGCAAAACTGTCGCCGGTTACAACGCGCGGCGCTTGGTTTGTAGTGGGCCGAAAAAAGGGTCGAATTTGATCGACGAACACTCCGCGTTACGCTCCCCCACCCCCACCCAACCACCCACCCCTTCCCCAGCAGCTATGTCACAGCGAGCTGGTGCAGCGAGCTAAATAATTCAACCGGACCGGTACGGATGCCCTCATGCATTTGTCATATGCGCTATTGTGCTAATGTTCGTCGGTTTGAGTTTGGGTTGAGATTTTCTTTTTTTTTTTTACTGTGGAAACAACTGTTACAATCACGATCGCGCTTTAGAATGGCCGGTGGAAATTGTCTGCCGTATAAACATGTGTTAGGTTTGTTTGCGCTGCAGACATCCTTTGCGCTGCAGCTGCTAAATGTGTGTGTGTAAATGTCTTCATAGTTATTGGGTGTGTGTAGGAATTATGGATGAATTAGTACAGCGTATTCTCGAAAAAAAAATCGTTTCTAACGATACAGTTCGATCAAAAATGCTAAACTCAACTGTTTTATTGTAGGCACATATCTTTTCTACAATTTCTTTTTTAAAATTATAGCTTTCTTCTGACTGGCCGAGAACCAATTTTCGATATGGAATTAAATAAACATTGTTTTTTTTCAACTCAAAAAACAGTTATTGTCAATCCATGTCAGAAAGCTATCAACACGAAAAGCGTCAAATTTGTTATACTTACTGTTATACTCACTGTTTTTATTATACTCACTGTTAATAATAAAGTTATTATTATTTGGATCATTATAACATAAAATACTGTTGGTATATATTATAGTAATTGTTTACATTATACACATTTTTACACCAAAATCATTCGTAGCTAATGATAGTGAATATGACCGTATCGACAGAGAGCGACAAACTGTTGGTGGTTTTCGGTTTTTTCTTGAACCAATTATGGTGCCAATTTTCTGCTAGACGAATCAAAAATAATTTTTTATCAAACGAATCATTACAACAACAACAAAAATGCAATACTGTATGTTTTTACAATAAATTCGAAAACGATTTTTAGAAACCCAATTTTGCTTGTTGAGTGTTCTTTATTTTATTTATTAAATTAGTTTATTATTAATTTTATTTATTTGTTTTTTTTTTGTTAACAGCAGTTTCGATAAAAATTGTTTGGAGAATGGAATAAAAAGTAATAAAAAAGGAGTTTTAGTATACAATTACAACAAAACTCAATTTACACTTCACTATTGTATGCTTTTTTTCAAAATTTCCATTTTTCAAGCAATATCACAAATGTTTCTGCACTTACGCGTACAATCAATGTGTTGCACCGCAAGTTCGTGATTTTGCTACAAAGCTAATGAACATTTTTGGTTTGCTCAGCCACATGATTGTTTTTATTTTTTTTTTTTACTAAAAAGTATTGTTGTTTTTTTATACCCGTAAAACTTCCCATTTACACTTGTTTACGCCGTTGGATTGGCGGATATTGCGTTCAACTCGACCGGGGTTGTGTTTCGCCTGCAACCGAGGGACCCTGGTACGCCGAATTCTCGTGACCGTTCAAATAGTTTCCCGGAGAAAAGTTATTCCGGCGTCATCGAAAACGGTTTAGTTCGGTTTATCCACAGTGCTGGGCGTCGCCAAATGCCAAATTATGCCTTGTAGCAAAACACCGATCCGAATGTGAACCCCGTTCGGGATTGTTGTTCCCTCTGTATCGTTTCGTTTCCTCTTCTCAGCTCCGTGCCCCACGAACCGTTCGCATTTTCCAGCGTCCCACGGTATGGGCACTCATTCGGTATCGAAATTGAATATTTACCACCGTAGTCGAGTGCTTCAATATTGCTGGCATGGCGCATATTGGCCAGCCATCTGTCTCCGATACAATCATGTTACCGGGCCGGAATTGTTTCACGCGGCCTTCGGTGTTCTGCAAGCCAGGTGAAGGTTCAAAGGTGAACGCGCTGGCGCGGGTTTTCGCGGGGCAAAATCTAGCGACATTTGCAGATGTTACCTGACACCGTTACAAAGGGGCGGCGGGGTGGGGAGGAGGAGGGAGGAGGGGGGTGTAAACTGGTGCGTCGGAAGAGATCGGTTTTATTGGACAGCTGAAGGCAGGCACACTAATATGAGCGGGAGTTACGTGCTTTACATGGAATAAATGTGAAATAAAAACACACCCGGGAATAGAAAGGATTTCAGTTAATGTTCCATTTTTCTATGCATTTTTTGCCGTTCCGATAGTTTTCTTAACGTTACGCTGCACAGTGCGCACACTTCCACGCACGCAATTGAAAGAATCTAATTAACGTCACCATATGCAAGGCGGTACACGGCTGGGTTCGTTTCCCGACCGCGCATTTCCATTCGGTGCAGCTTCACTTTGCTTAATTGAAAAACTTTCAATGGATTTCTAGCGGGCGATATATTATTGCTTGTATTTTTTTTTTATTCCTCGATTGGATAAGCATATTTTACTGCTCGATAAAATGCTTTTTTCTTAGCCAGCTGTGACATTGGCCTATAAAGGTGTATAGTGTATCTAATTTTCTAAAAAGCAGTAGTCCAAAAAAAAACCTCTACATATTTCGTGTTGTCATTTTTCCATCGTTTTATTTGATACTTTTAAAATGATATTGGAATTAACACCAAAACCCACCCTCAAAACCGCAAAATCATTTCACAAAACTCGTTTTCACATGATTTTTACAACGAGTCTTGAAACGAACTAATCAAACTGTATCAATGTTAACATACCGAAAGCAATGATAGTAAATTAGGTTTGACAAATATGAAATCATTTACAAAAGGTCAAAGATGTTACTTATTTACCTAAGGTGGATTCGGAAAGTGAAATCAAATCGATCGATTTTAGTCGTTCACTAAAAATTTTCATAGTTTTTATATTCCTTTAAATTTTTTAGATTTTTACTTTTGAAAATCAAAGTAGACCATGATATTGACTTACCATGATACTCCTGCTTAGAACTAAGAAAATCGCAGCTATCGGTAAGATAATTTTATATGTCCAACATGTAACCTACAAACGTGTGGGTAAACGTGTGGGTGTGGGTAACTGTTCTAAACGAGCTTTAAATTAGCTCACAATAGCTCCATTCTTCAAGGATATTTCGCACAGGAGCGATAATTTATAGCAGTTGCCATAAAAATATTCGAACATCCTACGCTGTAATACGAATGTTCGCCACCCGCGGTTATTTTACCAACTATGGGTTTTCACGGTGTGAAATATTTCATCGGTCGGCTGTTTTTGAACGGCCGTTTATTTTCACGAATTTCTTAGCGTCTAATTTGTTGGTTATAATTATTCTTTTCGGCGGCTTGCCATAACCTAGCACACTTACCAACTCCAACCGTGCATAGAAATGATTTTTTTTTCAACTTTTACAAAACGATAGCCATACCCACGTATATCTCGTAACGTCTAAAAATCGAATTTGAAACACAAACCAAAGAAAAGTATAAATATTCAAAAAATTACACTAAGTTCTCATTATTCAAGCCCGATGTACATCGATACACCAGATTTATTTGTCATTCCAACCGACTTGTGCCGTCCCTCGGTGGGGGAGGGTATGGGGAGGGGGTGTTGGAGGATAAATTTCAAGATTTTATTCAATCGCTAGGCAGCGTTCGTCGCTGTAAGAAGTATCCGGGTCGCGTTTATTCACGTTTTATTTTTTAATCCTATTTAACTTTTCGCTCGTCTTCTTCTTACCTCTCTCTATCTTTCTCTCTTTATCTCTCCTTTTGCATGGCTCTCTTGTTCGCTTGCTCTTGCTAAGCTCCACATATGTACAGATAGTTTTTTTTACCCACCGGGGATTCACGCTTACTGACGAATGCTACTAAACCAGCACGGGTTAGTTAATTAAAGGGACGTCGCCCAATTTCACAATTCGCTCGCAGGCGAAAGTGTAAGTCGATGAAGCATGCAGTTCGCGGGGATTGAACCAATCCATCAGAACATCCTGTTTGCGGTAAGGTTACAGGCAAGCAGAACCAATTCTTCGTTACGTGCACCGAGGAAACGTGGTCGCTTGATGAAGCACAACGCGTTTCTTCTTCGCAACTCATCATGCTTTTTACGAAACTATCAACTGGGGTTTGTTTTTTTTTCATTTGGTTTAATTTAATGTTATATTTCCATTTTTTTCCCAATCCGAGAACGCCACCCCTCTATCACTTCCCGTTTACAATTAATAGTTATTTTACAAATACACTTGTATCAGTTTTATCGTGCATATTAACATTGTCATTTTTGCCCCTTTTGTTGCTTTTAAACACACGTCGAATCGAAATCTTTTTTATTTTTACTACCCATTCCTATCGCGTGCCTGTATAGTGGTGTACATGTTTCGAGACGACGAGATGGAAGAGATCCGTTTCACAACCTCTCGAGGGGGTTCTACCTTTCTTCTACCCATTTCTCTCGTCCGCTTGTTTTTGCAACCGCTTCCTGTATTATAGAGTAGCATCGTATGTAGTTTGTCGTATGCAGTTTAGTAGCGGCTTCCGCAATTCGTAGCTAGAAATAATTGCTTACACTCTATTTCGTTTCGCACTCTGTACAATCATAGTGTGAATGGAGCCGGCGACTGTTCCCAAACCGCCGGCTTGTGTGGGGTAATGTGAGAAGTTTCGCTTCGTTCATTTAAAGTTTGCATTGATTGTGTTGTTTTTTGTTTTTTGTTTGTTTTTTTTTTAGTAGGAGACGCATAAGGGTTTGTAAAATCGTTTTCATTTATCTTTACATTACACTGACGGCTCGATTGGCCTCGTTTGCTGCTGCCTTTCGTTTCTACCTCCAATATCACGCTTCGATCATCCGACCGTTCAGTTTTGTTTAGGTTTTGCATTCGTCTCATAACTCCTGGTTTGCTTTTGCTTTCTTGTCGCTTAACTACTTGAGAATCACATTATCATTTGACGATTTGAGAGAAGGTTTTGCATTGTGGGTTGTGTCTGGTTTGTGTGAGAGTGTTTTTTTTTTGTTTGAATTGTGACTGTGATGGGTTCGTAATTTCCTTTGCATTTTGTGTATTATAAGTTTGCTTTTGCTGATCGCACTTGAGACAAACGGGAATTAAACATACGTCGACGTAACCTGCCCCTTTTGTACAACTGTTCGCCCGATCGGTTTTTGGTTAGCGAAGCAAGAAGAAATTAAAAAAAATTTGCAGTATGTTTTACGGTAAGCTGATTGTTCTCGAACAAGCGGTGTTTTTTTTTCTCTCTCCTGCGGGGGGGAATATTTTCCTCTCCTGGGCGTATGTTTCGTTTAGTGTCACCATCCCGAAGCGTCTATTTACAATAGGATTGATTTATGCTAACAATTTTTAGAGCTAAGAAGAATTCGGTTTCCTATACGCGCAACTCTACAATGCGACAATTCCTTCCGGTTTCTGTCCTGCAGCAAGGGATTTTCAAGTGTTTTTCTTCTCGTTACCCGGTTCCAATGGCACCCGGTACAGATTTTCCTGCAGACATAAAACGTATGCAAATGGACCATTTTAAAAGAAACTGGAATGTAAACAGCCCCATTACCAATTTTCAATACACAAATAAGAATCAAAACAGTTTTTTAGAACGTAACAAACAATCGATTTAATGTGCAGCTCGAAACGAAACATTGTAAAATTGTTGAAAATTTACAATTCTACCCAGTTTCAAGTTGAAATATTCGTTCCACTTATCATTCTTGTTGACAGCTCAAGAAATACAGTAAATGACCATTTTTATGAGCACTGAAGCAGAAAAGACTGTCATGGTCAATGTCTAGGGCAAGCATACCACTGTGCGATGATGAATGTCATACGATATTTCTAAGTTTTCTGATTTTCTTCTGGATGATAGTGATAGCGTTCATATTGGTGTAACATTTTGCCCGTACTTTAGACATTTTACAATGAAAATGTAAGAAAGAGAAAATCGCTGGCGTGGAAGAAATTTTTGGAAAAAAAAGTTCCAACCACTGCTTGTGAAAAGCCGCCAAGTGAAAAGAATCCAAGAACGAAGTGCAAATTGCGAATTTTGATGCGTAAAGCAACTGAAAATTTTGCAAAGCGAATTTCATGCCACGCGTTTAACGCAACAGTGCTGGCAGAAGAATGTCCGTCCACCGTACAATATATCCACAATGTCCGTGTTTCCCTACCGCGCCTGGCCATCACAACCATATTAGTTACTAGTAATTTGCAAATGTACAACATTAAATTCCCCTAGTCGCCGGCTGTAGCTTCACCGTTTTCCCACACGCACTGATTGTCTCAAGACTCCGAAGAAAAACAAAACCAACCCTAAACCCCTCCCCCCATTCGCTCCAGTCGTCCGGTGTTCGGTTGCTGCCGTTTGTCTGTCGCACGCCAAGACTAGGGACCGCTAAAAACGCTAAAAACGGGCTCTACCGGTTGCCACCTCGCAGCTGGATCCGGATGTGGACACGTCAGCCGGGGAAGTTGCACCGCAACATGCCGCACGAAACTCAGCAGCTGGTGCTGCCGGTCCCGCCGGTGGCGTTGGCATTGAACGCGAAGTAGTAAAAGTCCTGCGACGACTTCGGCATGGGCTACACCGAAGTCTCCAGCTCCTGTCAACAGAAGCTATCCTTGGACGGGTCGAGGTACAGCGGCGTCAGGGCGTGACTCGACGAAAGGTGATGGTTCGCGTGCGGGTAGCCGCCAACGCCGGCCCCAACATGGTGCGGATGGGGATGCGGATAGCCACCAGCGCGTCCGCTCGCCGCGTCCAGATGGACGCTCTGGAGGTGTTTCTTCTCGCCGCGTTTCCGACGGGCGCAAGCCGTCAGACCGGCCGCCAGTGACAGTACGAGCGTCAGTGTGGCGGCCGCCAAACCGACGTGCAGCGGTGACAGCGGCAAACGAAGATCGCACTCGGTCGGGCTTTCGTCCTGGCCGGACGGGCAGTGGACCTTGCCATCGCACCAGAGTTCGGCGGGAATGCAGGCCTGCAGCTCCTGGCAGCGATGGGGACAGTCGTGCGCGGGGAAGATCTCCATCCACGAGAACTTGTACTCGACCAGCTCGAGCGGTGGCCGACGCGGGCTCTTGAACTCGATGATCAAACTCTTCGCGATCTCCGTCGCGCTGAACTCGTACGCCCGGTCCCACCCGTCGGAGAACGCCACCACGTCCGGTCCGGAGGGGCACAGATCGCGCGAGTTCTTCGGATTGTTGGTGGAGTAAACGGTGATGCGGGCATCGGTTGGGCAGGGCGGTGCGGACTGCAGCAGCGGCGGCATCCAGAAGCCTTTCAACTTCAGCACCAGGTAGCTGCTGTCCGTTTCCGGTTCGAGTAGCCACGGTTGAATGAGGGCCGGGCAGGGTGTCGGCTTGAGGTACGCATCCCCGCTGCGGCCCCGCAGCCGCCGTTCGGACCAATCCGTCTCGCAACCGTCCCGGGCGAACTCGTACCGTCCCTCGAAGTAGAAGTCGCGGAAGTCCTGATCCACCTCCATCTGCAGCGTGGTGAACTTCACCTCCACAATGCTGGCGGCCAGCGGTGCGAGAGTGATCGAGCCGGACACGTCCGAGCAGAGGCAATCGCGTGGCAGCGGAGCCACATCCGTCCACGGCACTTCACTGATGCGCAGGTCGGACACGGGCCCACCGTGATGGTTGCAGTGCCAGCGGCCGGCACGGTTCTGCATGTTCTGGCACGACCGTCCTCCGAAGCGGGCCCGTGTGATCGTGAGTCTGTTGAGGTGTAACGAACGAGAAAATAATACATAAATCCAGTTCCGGAACACTTTAGCTACCAGCGGGGAAAGGGAACCATTCGCTCACCTCACACTCTCCCCGCCGCTCGCCTCGAACCGGATGATGCAGGAAATGTTCGGTGAACCACCGCGCCCGTACATGAACACGTTCGAGGGCGACCGGAAGATGCCACGCGAGGCGGACGTCGAGCGAAACACGCGGTCGCACGATTTCGGGTGAAACTGCACGAGGGCCGCTGGTTCGGGCATGGCCGACGGTGCCACCAGCGGTTCGAGCGGTGCGCCACCTAGCGAGTTGTCCACGAACTCGTACCGGAGCTTGAAAGCCGACGCCGGTCCGTAAAGGCGTGCCGTACCGATCGGGCTGGGCCGGTACTCGATGGTTAGGTCCGAGCCGGTCGAAAGGTAGCTTTCTGCAAGCGACACAAACACACGTTCAACTTCGATCGGTAAAAGGAATGTAACAAACCAACAAAAAACGTCTTTCTACGAGATTGGATTGTCAAAATGCAAGTAATTGCAAGCTAAAACTATACATCGCAATGGAAGCCATTTTTTATTATTTAAAAGATTCTTTAAAAGACACAAACGAACAAGAAAGAAAAAAACACAACATACAGGGGGGTTCCACAACATACAAATTGGAGTAAAATAATTAAATTGAAATTAAAATCCAAACATTGCTCTCATTTCAATGTTATTCGCCAGTTGTCCTATGAAAGCATCGCAAGATCTAGTTTGGACTTTTTTTTTTATTCTATCTACTTGACTATCTCGAATTGAATCTAATCTAATTGATCGAATCTAATCTAATAGATTATTGCGTTGTTTGAGTTGGAAAAAACATTCAGCCAATAAATGCTACTTTTTATAATCGCTTATTTGTTCGAAAAGGAAACGATCAAAGATACTCATGCAATTTAGCATGGGGGAAGTACGGCACTGCAACTCTCTATCTGCCTTTCACCTTGCACCTCCACTTACCTTGGGTGGAGCACGGTCGGCTA
This sequence comes from Anopheles farauti No. 4, assembly GCA_000956215.1. Taxonomy (NCBI): domain Eukaryota; kingdom Metazoa; phylum Arthropoda; class Insecta; order Diptera; family Culicidae; genus Anopheles; species Anopheles farauti No. 4. The sequence goes on along the minus strand of JXWZ01014406.1, from coordinate 30,474 downwards.
CCCTTCGCCACCAGCGATCGTGAGCAGAGCCTCGGTACCTCCTCGCGGCAGATCTGCTCGATCAGGCTCGCGTTACGCTGGTACTCGGGTGGGGCGCCTATAAAGACTTCAATGAATAACCACACCTCAATCCAACCACCAGGCACAGGCCGGGCCAATCGGTCGGCGGACGGGTACTTACCGTACGGACGCGAAGTGACCGACCATCGGCCGTCCCAAATACGGAGTTGCGTCACGCACTCGGCCGGCGACTCGAACCCGGTCGGATCGATGGCCGAGTGGTACTTGATGAACGACACCCATACCGTCTCGTGCCGTCGCCCCTGGAAGTGATACAGGCAGGAGCTTTCCGGTGGCAGCGTGTGCTGCGGGCTCTCCAGCTCGCCCGTTTGGCTCTCGAACGCACTGATGATGAACTCACAGCGGCCCGGCTGCCGGATGTACGATTGGGAGTTCGAGTTGACGTACAGCACCTGCAGGAAACCGGGTCCGTTTAGCTAGTGTTGGCCCAAACACTCGTTTTCGTCACAACCCCCTCCCACTTACGTGCACTTCCAGCTCGAAGCCGGGCAGGAAGGTGACGGGATTCGGATGGAACGGCACGTCGTACGGGGACGTGTGGAACTCGACACGCATCTCCGGCCCGCTGGACACGATGTCCGGCAGGACGTCCCCCCCACAGATTCTCCCGATAGCGGGCGCTTCCGGTGCGGCGCCATCGTAAATGCTGAGATAGTCCTGCGCCTCATCGCACTGCTCCCAGCTCCTAGACAAGGGGACATAAAATTCGACGTTAGACTTACAATAGCACGACACTACGGCCCTCGTCCAGGTGCAGGGTGCTCCCACCTCGACACGGAATTTAATATCCCGAAGGTGGTAACCGAACTAACCGAACCGGGTTCGACACGCACACGCGCTTCTAATTTGTTTATTGACCGGTTTCACTAAATCAACCCGAAGCTCGCGGCCCTCTGTCACGCAAGATTTCGCACCCTCTAGAGACCGCGCGTGTGTGTGTGTGTTTTTTTTCTCTCTTGTTTTGTTTTATCGTTTAACGGTCAATGCGCAAAGGGGTTTATAATGGCACGATTTGTAGCCCGCTCGAGTCGTTTATTAGGGCACTCGTCAGCATGCAATCTCGGTGCGGAGTCAATCACGTGCACGCACGTTCATTGGCGTTCGTGGTTGCGCGACTTTTCAACACCTTCCGAAGGCCCGACAAGCTTCATGGCGTTCGAACTGGAGCGAGTAATTCGACTAATAGGTGTGTAAAAAGGTTGTTTAAATTAATAAACGACTTTATTGGGATCGGTTTCGAATGAAGCAACTCGCAAATCTTACTAGTGGGAATACGAATCACTACCGAGAAAATATTATTCGCAATTGATTAAATTTTTTTTTCAGAACCAAAAATTTTCGAACGTCCAAAATATTTTTTTAAAAATTTTTGTTCCCAACCCATATTTGCATCCATTCGTAGAATGATCTATATTATTTCTTTTTATCCCAGAAATCACACATCCTCCAAGGTAGATTCTAACGAACATTTATCACTCTTTATATACTTTATACTCTTTCTCGTTTTTCTGTTTGCAACTGTTAATTCCATAGTCAATTCGAGTACGTGCCATAATTCAAGTAGTTATCTAATTCTAGCAGTTTTGGAGTCAAGGATGTTTATACCTACGATTCAATTTCTAGTGACTTTTTGTGCGATGGAAAAACCGTCCATTGGGTTTCTACTTGAGCCATTCTTCCGGATTTAACCCGTGCTATGGTTTATATAAAAAAACAGAGCGTTACACTTTAAAGGAGTTGCATATCGATGAATTTAAATGGAATAAATCGAAAATAGTTTGCCAAACGTAATGCCTTCTGTAAAGCTTACCGTGTGCAACGAATCAGAATCGCTGTCAGCATCATCATTAAAACGTCAACAAGTAAACGAAGGCCACGGAAGTTATCTGTTTTTACTGCCGTGATTCGATTCTCGTTGAAAAAATGCCACACACTCCCGAACGCTTTCCTGGGTGTGTTTTAAAAACAATGTATCTGAAATAACCTTCCGGCGTACCATAGTGGCCTTCGAATCCATGCCACTCTCACACACACACACACACACATTCCTTACAGCAAAACTTCACCGACGAAACCGTTCCGAGGCAGCGTTACATTTAATTTTCATACACGTATTTTAACACCTTCCCTTGCAGCGGAGGCCCCTCTTATTCTGGATGGATGCGAGATTCGCATGCACTATATCGCTCAATTGATTTTCCAATCAAATTATCGCAACCGTACTGCTCTGCCGGGCCCCCTCCATCACGAACCTCCAAAAGAACCAAAGAGGGAGTTTTCTGTTCACTAGCCGTTCCTTTAGTAGGAGCAATCGAACGCGAACTAACTTGCATTCGGACGTCGACGGAGTAAAAAGGATGTAGGGAGAGGGGGGCGGAGAGGGGGAAAGTTTTAGCACCAAACGAGTATGTAGGCGCGTGCGCCCTTGTATGTGTGTGTGTGTGTGTGTGTGTCTGCCCGTACCGAAAAGGAACAACTTTTCTTTTCCCGCGCGCGTGGAATCTGTTTCGAAATTTACCTCAAATCCTTAGCCCAACAGGTTTTCCATAAATCCTTAACTTTTTCCCACACTTCCCTTCCAGCGGCCAGGGCGAGGGGGGTTCTCCAACTTGCCGACAACCACAGCCCCATCATTGCCCCGGAAAGGGTAGGAAACTGCAAATCGTTCGAATAACCGAGAAAATCTCCAATCGTACCGGGCAGGGTAAGTTTCCATCCTAGCTGGCTTTCCCCCCGTGGCTTTCCCGTTCGGGAAAGTTTGCGCTGTTTCGTGCTGCCGGTTGCTCCGAAGTGGGAATCGGGGTCCCGTAACCCATGCCTGCTTAACTGGCTGCACTAACAACCCCACCTAGTACACCCCGGCGCACACAATGGGGTTTCGATACAATGCAAATGGTCCGGGGCGAACGGTGGAGCGAACGGCAAGGAACGCATCATTGCACCTTTAAAATATTTCGCACAACCCAAAACCGACGTTTGCTGCACGCCAACCAGCCAACCAACCAGCCAGCCCATCTTTAAGTTACTGACTGCCTGTAGCGCTCCGGAACGGGGAAGGAAACGAGTCGTGCGCGGCGGCGGTTGGCTATAATAATTTGAAATAATAATTTACAAGTTTTGCATTGGAAATTGCTTTCGGGGCGAGAGACAGACACATCGCCTCACCCCACTCCCCCCCACCAGATCCAGCACGTTTCCAAGTCTAGTTAAGGCTGCAGTGGGATAAATTTTACCGCCGGCTTTTCCCGGCAGCAGTTGCCCTCCGCTTGCCGTCCCGAACCGCTCGTCGCAAATACAGAACCTTCCTTGGAAGTTTTGCCCAGGTGCGCTATGCCGGCGCCGTATTCCGTACCGAACCCCGAATGGAATGGCCGTAAATTCTCCGTTCGACCGAGTCGACCGGATAGTTGGCCGGTAGTTTGCAGCCATATGGCAGCGGCGGCAGCGTTCCGGGTGTGGTGATACCGATGGGGAAACTCGGTTTTCATTTTTACTGGCCCGCTCAAGGCGTAACAGAATTGGTGCACAAAAATTGAAACAATCGTGTAAAGAAAGATCAACCCGTTCTTCCACGTTGCGTGCCATTCTATTAGCAGTTTGTCAAATTTGTGTGGTGTAAAATTCCAACTACTCGGCAGTTGAGCTCATTTACGTCAATATATTTATATTTTAAACTAAATCTTCGCTTTCTGTACGCTTTTTTCATCAATAATTTCAGAAACATAAACACCCGTGCTAATATTTAAAATTTTCTTTTTCTATCCGACAGGTTTGCAGCCTAGATCAACTGCAACCGTGCGGAAGAATCAGACCACCAGGCCTATTTATTTTGGTGCATTTTGTGGGCTAAGAAAATTCATCATAAACTTACAAAACACACGTTTTCGTTTGCTACCTGTTTCAACATTATGATACAAACCTCTCACTTCAACGAATCTTTGCTGAAAATGCATCAAAAACTTACGAAACTGAGCATATTTTCACCTTTTTGTCTGCTACCGGTTGAAATTTTACGATGCAAATCTCCAACATCAACGAAAGTTTCATGCGTGTTTAGTTGTTACTCCCTTTTTGTCTGTTACATTTCCCTGCAAATAGTTCTCTTTTTTGCGGTGGAATTTTAAATGTCTCATTATCAACCAGTTTAATGCTGGTTCATATTCATATTTGTAAATGCATGCAACGAGAAAAAGCGTTTCGAAATTATATGCAATTTTCGACATGAAAATAGTAAAAAAAATGTGCATTAAATCTCCTGCACCAAACGGACAATAATTAACGATTATTTGGAAGCATTCATTTAAATGACAGATAGTGGACGCGTTTCGATGAAGTACAAAACTTTAAATAACCTTCCGTTCCACATTTGATGCACTCTACGCACGATCAAATCCGCGTGCTGCTACGATACGAGAGTTTCGTTTCATTTTTTCTCAATATGAAACGCTTTGTTTTTTTTATATAGTTATTTATTTTTTATTTTTGTAGCATCCCTTCCCCGCCTCAAAAGCGCAATATGTTACAATTTAAACGCGTGTCCCGTGCTGCTCCCATCAAAGGGTTTGCCGGGTTGCGGTTTTCCACCGAGATGGACATATTTAATTACATCGCTGGTTTTTGCGGTAACAAACGACGAGCAGGAGCAACAAAAAAAAACTCGACCACAGACTGGTATAGTATACGTTTACATCCGCGTCGTATAACGTGCGAACACCTGACCGAGTGGCCATCGCATCCTTGTGCTGGAGGTCGGATTGCATTTCAAACGGGGTCACGATTGCATCCCATCGGAGTCAATTGATTTTCATCGACAACTTGAAACCAGCCGGTAGCTGGCTCGTCAGCTTTGCCAGCTGATTTGTTCGGGGCGCATATTGGAACAACCGCACGAAGAAACCACCTTCAAATGCGGCCAGTCGAAGGAAATAATTCCAAACCGCCAATTTCTATGTGCTGCATGCAAAGCGAAATGAATGCATTCGCGTTCTGCAATTAAAAATGGAAGAAAAGTAAAACGTCCTGTCAAACGTTTCCATAGTTTTGGTGCGCAAAAGCGTTGGGAAACATTTTAATTACAACCTCCACTGTGTGGATGCATTAAAAAGTGCTCCTATTTATCCTTTGCCATCCGTTTTGTACCAAAAGGACCCTGCCGTCCACAACTGGTCCAGTGAGTTTATCAACCAATTCGCCCGTTGGAAACGAAACACAGCCTGCTGCGTGATGATCCAAGTCAACGCGTACACGATAGGGGTTTTTTTTTTTTGGAAAACGATTTTTTGCTTTTTGGCTTTCGCCAACCGTTCATCCAGCCCGGGGACGCGCAAATGTTACACCGTTTAATTGTGGTTTATTACGAGCGAGACGGCAATTAAAAAAAAAAAAAAAATGAACGCAAAGGTAGAAACATCATTAATGCGAAGTTTACAACGCGGCAAGAGCTTGAGGTGTGCGGGTGTGGTGAACCGTTTTCCGACCACCGGGCAGCGGTTTGCTTTGAAGTTGCATGTAAATAATAAAGCCTGCATGCTTAATGCTACATGCGAGAACAAACCGTACCATATTGATGAAGCTACCGGAACGAACCACGTGCAACACACCGTTAATAATATTGAAATAAAAAAAAAACAATCCTTAGCCGAAAACTCATTATTATTCACACGTTTCAAATTTTGTTTTAATCATCATAATTCTGGAAACGAAATGTTTGCGGCAGTCAGCAGAAAGGACTTCACCGCACTCTACATGTGATATAAAAATTTGTAAAATTTTCTCCCTTTTATATGGCTCGACACATTCGTTACGTGGGTTAACGAACGCTTTGATTGTTTTTTTTTTAATTATGTTAAAACTGATCGAATCACTCCAGGATTATTTTTATTTGATTTGAGCTAAAAATTATAGAATATGCTATAAAAGCTACCATAATTTTTGCTATCATTAAACAAATGAGACGAATATGCCTTTTCCTAGAGCTGATCGATCTAGGATCAGCTCGAATTTGGACCCACCCGAATTTGGATCGAAATTATTACAAAAATACAAGTCTATTGAATGAATGTTAAAAATATATTGAAAAATATAAAATCTTTTTTTTTATTACCCTTTGATAACAAACTTAGGATGGAAGCAAACAACCATTCAACACGAATTTATTCTGATGTTATTTTACCCTTTTCTTGCAGAAGGCAGCATTACGGCCGCGCTCTGTGAACGGGTTTAGTAAAACACTTGCACCTCGCAGCGTGGAAAACCATGCACAACACGCTAAGCACTACTATTTATCACCGAAAAAGGCCTTCCCAAATAATGACCGCCAAGCGTGGCTCGAGCACGTGACCGTCCTCACAGCAAAGCAGGCCGTTTTCCACGGTCGAAACCCAGTCGTGAAACGACTGGATCGACATCCATTTTCCTGAGCGGCAAACACACCGAAAAAAAAAAACGGATCACACTCCTCACCCAAACATGAGATAAAAAGCTTTTTCGGTCGAACCGTAAACGAACGAAGTGCTGCTTTGCGGCCGGAACGGGTCGCGTGGCGTGGCCCATCAATAATGAATTACCTTAAAATCCGGTTGTTTGCCTCGTGGTGGGTCGCCTGCTCCTTCATGTTTAGTTTGTGGCCGTCCGGCTGCCGGAGGACGATCATCGCGTGCAGACCGCTCGGAGGTGCCCGATGATTAATATAATATTTACATGTTAAATTGCGTGGATAAATGCCGGGATAGTTGGGCGATCGTATCCGGCAGGTCCTGTAAATGAGAGAGAGAGAGAGAGAGAGAGAGAGAGAGATCGCACCGGTTAGTTGCGCTTCGTCGTGCGACACCGTGATTGGCTAATTTATAATCCACCCAAGGCTTGGGTCGCGTCCGCTCCAACGCAAATTCGGTTCCCTAAATTCCCGGCTTAGGTGATGGGGAGGTTCTATCATCGTGCACACTTTTACGCCCGATGCAATGCCGTGTGTCCTGCCTGGGGAAGCTTTCCCGAGCCCGACCGGTTCGGATCACTCCGCACAATATGTGCCGCCGTAAAACTTGGATCCGCTCCCGGCAAAGCTTACCTTTTGTCGCAGTCATAAAAGTTACGGTTGCAGTAGCTGCCGGGTACGAGATCCCCGTTCCATATCCGGTAGTCGTTTCTGGAAGTAAAGGCGAGCGGAAACAGCTGGTGAGTGCTAAATAATCGGCCGACGTACGCAGGGCAGCGTGGTAAGAAACAAAAAAAAAACAACAAAAAGTAGGATTAAGTCAACATATTATTCGCTGCCAATAAATACAAGCTTTCCACTTTATATTTCTGCCACAGCCCTCCCCGGTGGGAGGAATCGATTGTGACGGTAACCCGGTAACTCCCCCGCGACCGTTTCCTGCGTGCCCTTTGTGTGTGAGAAGAAAAATGTGTAAAATGCAATAACCTAGATTTAATGCCACCAACATCGGCTTTCGCCCCCAGCCACTTCTAACATCTTGCGTGCGCACGTTTGTGTTGTTGTTTTGCAAACTTACAACCGGGACACGTTTTGGGGTGTGTGTGTGTGTGTGTGTGTGAGAGAGAGAGAGAAAGAGAGCTTGCCGTAGTTATATTTGCGAGCTTTTATCGCACAGAGCCTCACACCCGGCCTGCCAGTAGCATCAACGACAACAAAAAAAAAAAAAAAACGAATAACAAAAATCAAGCGATCGTAAAAACCAACTTTTATAGTTTATTACTTAATGGAATTTTCAATTTTCTCCCACATTTCCCACCACGTCGAATGGTGTTGCCTTTCGCTGCTGCAGCCAGCGTCGAAGCTGTTGCTGTCTGTTTCTGTTATTGTTCGTTCATTCTTTTTTCTAGCCATCGGAGGGCGAAAATAACATGCTGCTCCCACAGCAAATGGGTGGGTTTGGCAGCCGAAAAAGGTTTGCCAAGCGCACGAAATGCCGGAATGCTGATCGTGTGTGATGCGGTGATTTGTAAGCATTCGCTCGATTCGAAGCGATTGAATTATAGATGGGTTTTATTGTTTTGTTTTCAGTTCTGTTTCGTTTGCTACTTCTCTTTTTGTTCATCATAAATTATTTTTGTTTCCATTTTTTTGTTTTTGAACAGGCCAACTTTGCTTAACTGAGTTTTTTTTTTGCGTTAGTGATATTTACAAATTCTTTTAATTGTTTAAAAAGAAGATATGTTCAACCTTCGTCTCATTTCAGCAGTTTCTATTTTAAAGAAAAACTTTTGTTTCTATTTTCGATCAGCATCGAAAGTCTTACCGGTGCAATGATGATTTTTTTTTTACATTTTCCTTTTTCTAGTATTTATGTATGAGTTGAGAAATTGTACTCATGTTTTAAATTTTCAAATTTTAATTGTATACATAGTAATTTTTTCCTGTTTTATAAACTTCTCAATTCCATACAAAGATTTTTTCCGAGTTCTTTTCAATTTTTGCCTATAAGTTGCCTATAAGTTTGAAATTTGATGTTCAGTTAGAATTTTAATCACTATTTTGACCATTTCGTTCTTAATTCTTCGACAAAATTTCTAAAGCCATTTTTATAATTGTGATCATAAATTCAAAAATAAATCATAAAGAAGTAAGAAACAAAAATCAGCACATTAAAGAAACAGATTTTTTTTCAAGAAAGTTTTTTTGAGTACCCATCTCGAGAGAACATGCAGTACTTGGTCAATAATGTAACGTTTTTTGCATGCCTATCGTGAAATATTGACCATGTTACGAGCAAATTCCTATTGCAAGTTCCGCCAGCAACATTTTCGTCCATGCCAACGTACCTCAGCTTCGCATCGCTGTGCCGCAGGAACTTGTAGATCAGCCGAAATTCGAACCCGTTCGTGGGGCCGCCGCTCGGCTGCGGAAGCTTGTCCAGCCGAAGCGTCACGTTGACCGAACGCGTCTCGCTGTAGTATATCGTGTAGCCCGAAGCCGTCCCGCACCATCTGCCGTCGAGGTTCGGCAGGCCCTGCTCGCTGATCGTCATGAAGCCTTCCGTGCACGCGCCGTGCTGCTTCGGGTCGTGAAAGTTCTCCACGAACTTGCCGATGCTGAACTTGGCTAGATTGAGCTGAAAAAAAAATGCAGGCCAAAGGTAAAGTAGTGAGCGAAGGTTTCTTCAATCCAAACTTAAGGTAATTATTTTTTTTTATTTTAACTCTCGTTACAGACACACACATATTATGACGACTTGACTACACCGAGAAAAAGGGGTTTTAAGCGCACGCAGTCAATTGTGCGGCAATAAATCTGTATCGGTACAGATTTGGAGGCCCTTTTTCGCTTCATAAATGATGAATGGAATGGGTAAATTTTCCCGTCCGGTTCGATTACTGCGTCGTTTCTAAATTGGTTTAATAATTTTAAATGTGAACTTATGCGTGTTAGCTCCATGCAGCACGCTTTAACTGAGGCCTGTTTTTTTTTGGTTTTAGTCTTAGTAAAAATGTTCCACATCATACCCTTGCCACTGCTGCTCGTTTCAATTCGTGCAACAATCTTAATAAAAAAATCTTCCCACAATCTTGGGGGCTGGAAGGGAGCAAATGGCGGTGCTTAATGCCACCCGCACTAATCCCGATGGGAGTCGCTGGGACATTCGGGCCGACGGACGGGCGGACACATCCCATCCCGGTGGTTTGTGATTAAAAAACTTTCATATTACTGCACTTAAGCTCTCCATTTCATCGTTGCCTTCGCTAAATCTTAAGCCCTGTCGACGGTTGTTTCCTTTTTTTTCTCCTCCATTTTTTTTGTGTGCTACTGGTGTATGTGTGTGTCTGCAATTTTTGCTACAACGAACCGTTTCCATTTAGGCGCGGTTTGGATTTGATCTTGGTGCAAAAGATTTTTCTCTTTCCGGCGAGCGACTTTTGTTGTAAAAAAAAGAAAAACCTTTGTTCCGTTGCTTGAAACCAAAAGTTTTCGGATTATTGCGGATGGATTTTTGTTATTTTCAATCAAACTGCCACCGTAAAAAGGATGCCATTGATGGAATTATAACTTTCTTCGTAATTAACAGCGTAACATTCGCATCAAACCCCCCAAAATCGTGCAATTCCGAGTCTCGTTCAACTACGCACTTCAAAGTGCCTTTTGTTTTTTGTTGTTTTTGGAACATTTTTTCTTGTCCTTTAGTTGACGAATTGAATTTTTCGTCATAGAGAGTATAAATAAGCCGTAATTTAATGTGAAGCAGACAATATTTCTCCCAAAGAATGGATTATAGAAATAAAAAATGAAATAGATTGAAACCAGGTTTTTTTTAAAATAGATAATTAATTTTTTTTCAAATGTATATTAATGACAAAAATATGTTAAAATTTTTAATTTCCTATTTAAATATCTGACGAACGTGTTTATCAAATACCTATTAATTTCTCATTTTTTGGAAATTTGAAAAACTAAACCAAATTAAAAACCATCAATTGCAGGGTGAAACATAAGTCTTAAAATGCCATACAGACAAATCTCGCGAGCCTTGTATTCCATCGGAATTTTTTATGTTTTTATTAAGTAAAATTTTACCCAAAATACCAACATTTCTTTGCCGTACAATTGCTAATGGTTTTGATGTTTTTTCCGTTTTTGCTGGAATCATTGTGCCTCAACAGATGTCGACGGGTGTTTTATCCACGTTAATTACCCAACCAATAAATCGCAATAAATTAGATGAAAACTTTCATCCTTATTCAACCGCACGCGTGTAAGCGATGCGTTAAAAGCAGCTCGGTATCCGTTTCGATCCGAGGATCACTGTTTTCCCGCATTACCATCCCAAGTGTTTCCAATCGCAAGCAGCGTAACTCATGATTTGCTTTCGAGCAAAACAATACTGTGAGTTTTCAATTAGATAATAAGCCGATTCGTCGAACAAACTTCCAGCGAAACACAAACACTGGGCGATCGTACCAAACCCGGCGGCACGATATTCGTTTCGATTCGATCGCACGAATTTCGTCGCCACAAATCGAACGCGATTACAGGCGTTGAACTTGGGGCAAACACAAACAACCTGCCCGGGCCGGCAAGTCGGTGCCGCTGAAGCGTCCATTAGCTCCATTAGCGCGGTTACTTCCGCGGGTTTGCGGCGGAAAAGCGATTTGCTCATCCCCGGCAGCATCAAAGTGTGAAGCAAAAGTTCGGCGTTCTATTTGCCGAGCAGGAATAAATTAAACAATTTTAGTTCTCGCCCGTCCATGGCAAAGTTCTGCCCCGCTTATTAGCATAAGTCAGTGGCGAATGGTGCAAAAAAAGAAGAAGAAGAACACGAAGAGAAAAAAAGTCAACGAAATTGGAAATAAATTGAATTAAATGTAAACAAGGTGTGCGACTCGGCAAACGCGGTGCGTTTTTTTTAGATCTAATTTAGCACGGAGGTATTAGGTCCGGGGCGGGGGTGGTTCGAGCGGGTAATTGACGGCTTGTTTTCCCGGCCGATGTGTAATGCGTTCATTGCTGCTTCCGGACAATACGGCTCCCAACTTGCCGGGACAGAACAAGCAATCGCCTGCAAAAGGAAGGAAATCGTGAAGTTGTTGCTTTGGCACCAAAAAAAAAAAACCTTGTCGATAAATCAGAACGGAAGGAGCAACAGTGATTGACGTTTACAGGGAAAGTAGATCACACGCAAAAAAAAAGGTTCCAGAAGGGATGTGCCGCTGGTTTCGCCGGGCCCAAGAAAGTCATCTCTAATTAAATTAAGATGCGCCGCCGTGTTAGTTTCACCGCATGGGAAAGTTTCCGAAGGGGATGGGGGAAAACAAAGAACATCGATTCAATGGTACCGTCCAAATAGAAACCACAGCGTGTTCCTCTTCCATTATGGGACCGCTTATTTCGCTGTACATCCATCTCGCGTACAGCCCCAAGTAACGAGCCGGTTTCGGAGCGAGAAACGACCCTTGGAAGCAACGTTTTTTTTTTCTTCTCTCTGGCCCCCTCCGCCCTTGTCGGAAAGGCGTGCGAGAGATGTGCATAGATTTCGGGGTTTCCCTATTTATCAATTAGAGATGAACATGAAAATTCACTCTCCGCCACGCGTTCCAGCAACCCTCGCCGGAGGGGGGGGGGGGAAGAATACATTTTTCACTTTCAATTTGATTATCGATTTCGGTTGGCGTCCTTCGGGCAGGCGTGCGAATGTGTCCCAGCCGTGGGACTTGCAGCCATCGCTCGTTCATTCGTCTCCGTCTGCTCCTTTCGTGTCGAACCGAACCTTCCACGCCCTTGTGCGATCGTAAACGACGCTGCCTTGGCCCGTATCTTCTCCGCTATCGTCGGTTCGTTCGTCAAATGAAAATAAGAAGAAGAAAAAAACACACACACACATCGAAAACACAAAAGTGAAAACGTCCGTCGAACATGCGATCTGACGTTCGCCATAGTTTTCCACGGTCGAAACCAGCAAAGCCCGACGGTAGGGTGGTGGAGGAAACAAAAAAAAAACCCTGGATGGGACCTCCGCCCCGAGCCGCCTGCGAGTGGCCTGAAGGAGCCACAATTTATGACCATCCATTAGTGCGGTAAAAAGCAACAAGCAAACTGGTGGGCACTTTTTGATTATCATTATGGTTTGTTGAAAATTTAATTTATGAAGACGATGCCGGCGGGCAATCTTCGACGTTTCCGACGACGACGAGCTACTTACCTGCACAATGTCACCGTAGAGACCGCCCGTGGCGGTGAAGTTGAGGTGACACACGAACGGATACGCGCCGCCGGGGTTCTGTATCTGGAGCTCGTACGTCCTTCCGGCCTCACCGTGGAGGGTGCGATTACACGCTGCGAACGAGAACGAGAGGAAAAAGGGAAAGGAACCGTCCGTTAAAATCAATAACACAAGTACGTGGTGCGCTAGCAGTTTGAACGGGGTTTTCGTTATTGGAGCATAAAGAAAGTGTAAATTCTGCCCCCTATATTACGGCACGGCAGACTTTCATCACAGGCGATACACATAAAACGCTCATTCTGGGGCACGTTATGAGGATGGTTGGAATAATTGCTCGTTTTGAACGCGAACACATGCAGCTCAGTCAAGCATTCGTCGTGAGATTTATCCTTATATTTATATCAAACAAATGGACTAAAATATTCATTTACTGCAAATTTCATTTGCTGCTATCGCTAAATATTTTTTTAAAAATTATTGTATTTATTCCGTCAAATGTTTCTCCACTCTTCGAAATATTCACGTTCGATTAGAATTATTCACCTCGCCGTCTTTTTATGGCAATTTTTATAACTGCGCTAGCAGCCACTAGGTGGCGCCACTTACTCCGGAGCGAGCGGAGCATGAAGACTCGGATAAATATTTGGGGAAGTATTTTTTACATGTCACTAAATCTCTTCTTAATTCACCACTCGGAAGAAATATCATTTAAAAATTTAATTTATTTTTGTTCTCTTTCTCTCACAACATCACGAGCGGTTGAAAAGCGGATGGAAGGCTGTTGGAATGGGTAAAATCAGAAGGCAATTATTTGCCCACACGTTAGGCTTTTATGGAAAGTGTTGGATGTTAATTTAAAAAAAATAGAAACCCACATTAGAAAGAAAAAGAATTTGAATAAGAACTTGACATTGAACGAAATAAAATCAAGCAATTTTAATCAATCACTCATTAAAACATAGCTCAGCTCAACATATTTGTGTCACGTTCGTATCGGTACGGCTGAGGATCGTCTAAGATCGGCTAAGGACTTTTCGAATGATAAAATTCATTCACGAGTATTTGAAAATTCATTATATTTTTTTTTATTCTTATGTTAGAGCGTTTTTATTTTGCAGGCTGGTTGTTACTAGTTTTCTGTTTGAAATTCGAAGTAGTGTTTAATTTGATACATTTATTTTGATTTGATAAAATATTTCCTCTCGACATGATGTTATTATTAGCTATTATTATTATAGAATACACAGGACATCAAATAGCTTCGAAATGTATTTTCTGTAGAGGCAATTGATAACAAAATGAAATACTTTCCGGTTTCAAGGTATCAACATTTTTGTACGATCAAACATAGCTTTCAATACAAACACTTTTTTTTACTATAAAACAGTGCTTTCCCGAAAAAAGACACAAATTCACCCAGCACGGACTATTAACATGCACCACATTGCGCCGACATTACAAACGCTGGGCGGTCCAGCTCCGGAAGGACACGACCGAAACGATCGACCCGAACCGAACCTGATTTGCATTCCGCGCACCGCAAAAACCGACCGGTAACTACATCCAATTTACCTTCGTGTGTCACACTCCACCGGCACCAGCAGGAAATCCCGGCCCCAACCGCAACCGTTGGCCACAGAATGTGCCCCCGGAAACGGTCTTCCTGGACGTGTACAGGAAAACTTCAAAGGACCAAAGCCACGGCGAAAGCGATGGGCGCACCTTGCACACACGCAACTCACCGGGTTGGGGTTAATTTTCCGTCCCCAAGTGCCTTTTCTGCAAGGAAAACTTTTTTCTTTTCATGGTGGGAGGGAGGGGGAGAGTGCAAATTTTCAATCGCTTAAAAGCGAACAGCACAATCATCCGTAACCGACCGGAAAGTGGCTGTGACGACGTGAGCGCAATCCGTGAGAAGGTTCACGCGCATCCGAGTGATTCGAGTTTTATTTTCCGTCCGGCGAACCGAACGGCACCAGGGGGAAAGGGGGAGGGGGGTGTTTGGAAACAAAGGGAAAACGCGAATGATCAGTGAAAAAAAATCCGGAAGACACTCTCCCTCCGCCTTCCCATGGGGAAAGTTGCACACACGAAAGTAACGTTTGCCGTTAATTTAATAAATTCAATATTCTCCGGCGGAAAGTTTATGGTAAATTCTCCGTGCGCACATACACCCAGATACACACACCAGGTGAACCTTGCACCGATATCATCGTCACGTAACACGGCCGGCAGGCACGGGGCAGAGGGCGGATTTCAGGGAGGGATCAAACAGCTTGAGCATATTTTTAAGCAGCACCGTTGCATTAAATGCCCGCGCAGAGCAAAAGAGAAAGCAAACAAACGGAACCGACGGAAAAAGCCAGGTGGGAAAGCGATTTTTCGTGCTTAATTTTTACGCAGGGTTTTGGCGAAAGTTTGCTGGCAGGTTCGTGATCGCGTCGGCACGACTCCGGAACATGCGGAAGTCAACTGTGGCAAGTTTTATGAAAATCCACCCGAACGGGTAGCTGCTCGGCCGGGAGGGAAAAGTTCATTTCTTTGCAGTTATTATTTTTAGCGCTTTGCGTTATTGCCTCCTGGCCCTTCCCGGCGATTTGCTTCAAACGCGGTTCGCACGGCACGGGAATGTAAATGCTCCGGACCGGCGAGTGATCCGTGCAGGAATTGGGCAGGGTTGAAAAAGTTTAATTTGTGGAGTTGGCCCCGTGTGCGTGCAGAGGTAGGTTTTGAGTTTTGATACCTTTTTTATGATGCATCATTTTGTGCTATAATTCAACGTGATTTTCATGCCGTCGGACCGATTTATGTGGGGTTTAAGTTTTTATTTATTATTTATCTTTAATACTAAGAAAGTACATTGCAATGCAATGCGTTTTGCGTGATGCATTTGAAAAATCGATTGAATGCTCGCTATTTATATTTTTGCGAATAAAGGTACATCCAAGTTTATGTGTAATAATGTTATGAGAAAAATTATCAACCATCGCAACCATTGGAAAACTATTATAAAGCGATCAAATAACGTATCAAATACATTCATAAAAAGGAACATGTTTTTTTAAATACTAGTTCACATCTCTTCTGTTAAGTTTTATATTCAAAAAGAAAATGAAAAAAAAACAAGATAATTAGTTCTATATTAAATTATTATAATATTTTATAATTTATAGTAAATTTATTGACCGTAAAAATGAGATACATTACCATTTTCTAAAAAACGAAAACTATGAAAACGGTTACTCCATTCAGGAAGTTATGAAACACCATTCTTACCAGAAATTATCACACTTTTAATATGTTCCTAATTAATATTAATTTCAGTATTAGTTTAACTAATGTGGTTTCGGTAAAAAAAAATCAAAATTATAATATTAAATGCGTGTAAATTAATCATTTAACGAACACGATTTTCAATCAGCATGTTTTTTTTACTGTCCGATACTGTGGCCGACTAATTTAAATAAAGTAAACGCTATACGGTTGACGTAGATTATTTTGATAATATATCAGTGGACAAGTTTCAGCAATATTGTTTTTATTGTTCTAACATCAATTATTAGTATTAGAACATGCTATTAGTATTCGAACACGAAAAACTCAGCCTAAAAGTATGCGATCCGCAAAACGTTTCCGTAATTGAAGTAAATAATAGGTTTGCCAACAAGTGGCTAAGAATTCTTCTACATTTGAAAGTAACAACAGTCCAATGAAGTAAATTAAATTAAAATACTAAATAACCGTCCCATGAACTCGTGCGTGAGTTTTCTTCCCGATGTGATGTCGCACTCATCGCTTGATCCTCGCAAAACCGAAACAGGAATCTACTGCTATCGTTTAATGCGACTAAATACTTGCTGTTTTAACAACCAGAAAGGAGAAAAAAAAAACACACACCATTCGCGCTACGAATTACCGCCATTCCATCGCCATTTCTTTCCGCCCGAAACTGCCGGCGCTCTCCGCAGCTTTTACGAGCAATGTCCGCTCCGTTTTCGGTTTTTTTCTCTCCCCTCCCCAACCGGTCGGAATTAAATGATCATTAATTAGGACACGAACATACGCTCAAGATCTGCCCACGGGATGCAGGGATTAGGGCATATCTTCGGTGCGGCCACGGGAAAGGTCAGCCGCCGAGGAAAGATCACACGTGCTGGGTGGTGCGAAAATGTAGCCACGTCGCCGTAGCGATGGCATTATTACCATTAGCAGTAGTTACGTACCGGCTGCTCATTTATAACGCAAGATTATGTCACGTATAAGTGACTAACGGCGGCATTGCGCTCGAATCTTCCCACCGCCTTCATAAAGCGGCCCCAACGGCCGGTGAAGCTCGCAACACGCCCAGCTGCAATTTAATTTGTTCCGCACCTAATCCACGCTCCGCTCGGTGTAATTTTAAAGGATTAAAGTTTCCTGCTCGCTTGCCCCACGCGGCTGCCTGCACACGTTTGATAGTAAGTAAATTACTGCGGTACTTTCGCGCTAACCTAACCATCGCCATCGCCGGCGTGAAAATGGCACGCTATCGCTTTCATAATGTTGATCCCCGCTTGAATTATGCCCGTACGGTACAGCGGCGAGGGATAAACAAAAACATGGCCGGAAGAAAAGCTGCCCATCCCCGGGACGGGGTGCGTGTTTTATTTTCTTTTTGTCTACGGCAACATTTCCACTAATCTGTGACACAAACGTACACGGAAGGCGCACTTGTCGCCTCGGTCTGGGTGGCAAAGGACAGCTTACTGTGTGGCTCTCTGTCTCTTTCTTTCTCTCGCATAATCCATCGCAGTATGTAACGATTACTAGGGTAACGACGGGTCTCCTGGGAGACGTGCCCGGTCGAACATTCGCTTCCATTTTCCGGCACGGTGCGTTCATCATATTAGGGAATAAATTAATAAACCTCCCCGCGGACGAGTGGAACCAAAACCGATCCGAAAAGGTTTATTGACACCGGCTTCCGAGTTGTCCGGCCAGCAAACGCTACGGGCCACGGCGAACACGTTTATCATCGCTATCGCCGGGAAGCCACCGGCAAGACGGACTCTCACAGCCAACTCCCGCGGGACGAATTTGCCTACGAAAAGGCACCATTTGTTTCGGATGACTTTCGGTGCGTTGCGGTGCAGTTAATGTGTGTTGGAGGATGGAGAGCAGCTTGAGCTGAATATTGTTTGCAATTTTATCACAAACCTGTAGTATGGAATAATGTAAATAAGCAGCATTGCTTTCTGTCGTTTCACACTAACAAGGGATTTTATAAATTTGGTCATTAATAGTTCATTTTCTCTGATAGTGAAATAATCAATCACTCAATCCTAAACTCTTTTATCGGACATATCAATACTTTCCCGATCAAACGAGCAAAACACGCCTGATTTTTTTTCTAAACACACCGCGATTGTCAAATCTCCAAATATCAAATCTCCAGTTGAATTTAAAAAATGAAACGCGCTTGATTCGAGCGAGATTCATTTTTTATGTATTAAGTTATCTGGCATCCAAAAATGTCAAATTTCAAATATTAAACACGTTTAGAATAGACTTTTTAGTTACCGACCGCTAGGGACTGGCCAGTTAGAATTGTGGCCGATTCTTTTCTAGTGAAAGCTCGGCTATATATTGCTTAATATCGGTCTTATATTGTCCACATACCTTGAAATAGTTCGAAATAATAAATGGATCGTGGGGTAATTTAAATAATTACCATGATGTTTAAATTTTAGTTCTAAAGAAATAACAAACATCTAGAAACAACAACACGTAAAAGTTGACTGAATATTTAAATAATTTTTATAAATCAGATAAAACGGAATGGAACTATTTTCTTGTACGGACAAAGGTGAATTATTGTGCAAGAATATAATATATGCTTACAGTATATCAAAGATTTTCTGTACAGTTTTTAGCACCCACTAAGCAATAACAAAAAAAAAACATTGAAACGGATTAAAA
The DNA here is from genome assembly GCA_000956215.1 of Anopheles farauti No. 4. Classification (NCBI taxonomy): domain Eukaryota; kingdom Metazoa; phylum Arthropoda; class Insecta; order Diptera; family Culicidae; genus Anopheles; species Anopheles farauti No. 4. Next base: position 11,764 of record JXWZ01014406.1, on the reverse strand, counting down.
TAAAATCGTCCCAAAAATGTTTTCAAATATGACGGATAGAAAAAAAATCAACTGTATATTGGCGTATTCCAACGTTTATCAGGGATAATTTAAATGCTTGAAATACGAACGATTCTATAAAGTTTTAATAAGCTGCTAAAATTAATGAAAATAATTAAATTAATCAAATAAAGCTATTTAGCTATTTAGCTTCTTGCTTACTCGTTATTTTTTTAACTGGACTGGTATTAAACTTAAATTGAAAAAAATATAATAGATATTAGTAGGCGAATTATTTCAATTTCCCCTTTCATAGAGCTTCTGATGATATTTGAAAAGTATAAAAAGAATTTCGCTACACATTATATGGAATATTTGTAACCCATATGTGCTTCTAAAGGTGTACCAGCGTTGACCTTGGAACCGAACATTGTCATTGTCACGTGAAGGTTACCCGTACAGAACATGCCCGAAACATGTGGCTTTGAAGGATATCCTTCACGGTTTTATCCTCGCTTCAACATTAGGCAAATAACGCACGAGGCGGTAAATCCTCACGTGCCACCGGTAGAAGATGTCGCCTATTATTGCCCTTTCGTGGACGAGCGTGTGTGTGTGTGTTTGTGTGCGCGTAAAATACGGAATGAAATAGTAACTCAACTCCCCGAGCGAACATTCCACGGGCAGTAGTAGTAGTAGTTAATGTCCACCTCCTGGTTTTCCCCGGCATGGTGCCAGGAAAATGCTCACTTAGCTGCGGCTGCTGCCGAACATTGATCCGATTTAGGTAGTTAAAGTGAGCGTGTGGGAGGGGCAGAGTGGGTAAATGATCCGTCCTGCTTCCCGCTCCGGGCGACCCGAAACCCCTCAACGAACGCCGAATGACAAATCGAGCCATAATCTGATCTGGAGAAATAAAGAAAAGCTCATAAGGAAAATTTGTCCCACCCCGCGTGTGGCTTTCGTGGAGACAGTGGCTGCTTGTGGAGACGCATTATTGCATTATCTACACCGCAAGCTGAGCCGAGCGTCTTCCGCCACGGCAATCACATTCCACTTTCGGCGGCCGGAGATAATAACATTAAGCTGCTCACTCAAGCGACGATATGCAACGCGGTTCCGGTCGGTTCTGGCACGTGGGATTAGCAACACTCCAACGCTGCCGACCGACGTGTCCCGACTCACCGACTGTCTTATCGCACGAAGCACGCTGGGATCTATTTTTTGCCATTTTCTCGTACAGTTGCTCACGACGCTCGCTAGGACACCGAATATGGATGGATTTGCTTTTGACAAAACCAGGGCAGCGAACGTCAACCTTCCCGGGTAAAGATCTCATAAAAAACCCAACCCCTCACGGCACCTCTGTACGTGCAGAGATGCGCGGCATCGTCAGCAACTACGCTACGACAAATCACGAACTTCCCGTTTCGACGTTGATTCGATTGATGAATTGATAGGTGACAATTTCTGACAGATTTATTTTATGGGCGAAATATTTTATTATCGGCCTGCATGCGCCTGCACTCGCTGGTTTGGGGGCTGACCGAGGAAACGTGTCGAGATGCAGTCGGTATATTTGAAAGAAAGTAAACAGAATTTTTAACGCCATGATTATGTTACGCTTTTCTCCTCTCAGTAGATGCGTGTAAGATGGTTTTAACGTTAATTTGAAGTTATTACAAACAAACATACAATTCTGTATTTATCGGTTTTAAACTATATTCTAACTTCTTTAGCACAAATCTCTTCAATTCGATTTTTGTTCCCTTCAAATAATTTGGATTACAGACGGTACTACTTTCGATAAGGAAGATCAATTGGAACGCCATACGAGTAAAAGGGACCGATTTCTTCAAAAAAATTCGTTAAAAATTCGAAACCCGTAAGCTCTACCGACAATTTGGCATACTGCTTGCCTACATTTAGGCGTTTTTATCACTAACACGATCCGTTCACGTCCTACCTTGCATCCTAATATTCTTCCTTCCTAATACCCTTAAGTTTTTACCTTTTCTTTGTTTCCATTCCGCCGTTTTGTTAAATTATCTTATTTATTATCTTATTGCTATTTGGTTTTGTTATTATTTAGAACTTAGGCTAATATTTAAATTAATTTTATTTGTGTCACCTTAAGGCACACGAATGTTCAATAAACAGATAAATTGTGACATATTAAAAATTCTTCACTATGATATATTTTAATGTTTTAAAGTGTTCATTTTAAAGTTCAGTTTCTTCTGCGAGGGACACCTTTAAAATCTGAGAAGGACTTATAAGTGTATCACAATTTAGATTAAAATATATTTAGCTCTATAAAATCTTAAAAATAGAATTCTAGTTAAATTAAATATGTTCCAAAAAATCATTTGATATTTCTTTTCTACCGAACCGCCAAATCTCCATCGAAAAGCACAAGCGAACTGTAATGCGTCAGTCTCCTTTTATGTCAATTTTTTTGGCAAAATTGTCACAATAATCTGCCCCATCATCATCCATTTGCAAACGACGGTGGAAGACGAAGAAAACAAAAACGACTTCTCCGATCCGTCCCGGTTAGCAACGAGATGCCGGCACATCCTTCACATATGCCGTTCGGAATCACCGAAACCGCCATAATCATAAATTCGTATGCGCACCGATGGCCGAGCCGGTGGCTGGCCGATTCGAAGGGTGCCTCACCCGGACGCCTCGTCGTTTCCGGCAAAGCAGTCGTATGCAAAGCGGGCCCTGCTGGCCGCTGGAAGAAATAATTCCTGTCATCTTCCGCGAAATTTCATCTGTCGTGCCTCGTCAGCAGCGTCGCAACGGCTCGGGAAGCATCACGATGCTGTTGCGGTTTTCGATGGGAAAGCGCAACGAGGAAAGTGAAGAAAGTGGAAGCGAATCCAATCGATCCGAATGCCGCCCTCACACCGAGTGCTGGGTAAATGGAAATCGTGGCAAAATATTGTGCCACAACGACAACGCACCGACAAGTCACGTATTGTTTAGAAGACGGCTCAACGGCAAAGCCGAAAAAAAAGAGCATCCGTCGTGGTTGGCGTTTTCGATGGGGCCATTTTCCCGGGCGCCGTTTGCACACGAAATCTTCGCACAAATATTGTCTTGCTCGCTGGTGGAAAGGTGCAAATCGCACCTCCCTGGCCAGCGACAATCGATGGATAAATCGTCCGGCCGCCTGCTGCGCTCGGAAGCGTTTCGTGATTTTTCCGCCGTCCGTTTGCGAGATTTCCGAACGGATTTGGGGCTGGAAAGGGGTACAAAAAAGTGAGCACGCTTCCCAAATCCTTGATCGAAGTGATGGCGAGTGTGTTTTTTTCCACCCCCTACTCTATCTCTCGCTTTTCCCCCTCGAGAAGTTGCCGGTTTTTATTTTCGATGGCTTGAAAGCGTACCGCAGCGAGGCCCAGAAGCAAAGCGAAGCTGGAAATTGTTTCCAATTTGTTGTTGTGTTTCCCACCACCCTCCAGCCCCGTTCGCATGAACTACTCACTTGATTTGTCCCACTTCTCTGTGCCGCCCGTCTGCCTTTTCGCTCGTCAAGCGTCAGCGACAGTTTATCTCTTTGTGATTGTGTGTCTAACAGTGGTTGCTTTTCTTGCAGCCATGCTGAAATTTTCATCACTGTGCAACCCTCTCCACAACACTGCCCCCCCACCCGGCACCCCAAACGCAGCTGCCGGAGGGTGACAAGAGGTTAAAAAGATCAATTTATTTTCCGCTTTTCCGTTCCCACCTCGCCTTTGATGCCGGCAGGACACAACAAAACCATTCGCCATGATCGCTTACGCTGTCGTGCGAACCCATTTGCTGAGATTAGATGTTTGCTGTTGTTTTAGTTTGGTCCAAATGTGAAGCGGTAGGCTGAGCAACAAAACGAGAGGAAGTGAAAAAAAAATACACAACAACAGCAAAAAGACAAATCACTCTTTCAGCGGCGTTTGAAGCGTCCGGTTTGATAAAGTTGTTCCCGCCGGGAGCGGGGATAGAGATTGCCCCGGTTTGGGTTGATTGGCCCTGCTTTCGGATGGATCACATTTACACGGTTTATTTGTGCGCTCTATGATGGATCGTGATGTATTAATCATGCTTCGTGATAGATTCGGAAGAATTTAGCCTATTTTTGGTGGACCTCAGGTGGACAGGTTTCGGAGTGGCATGAACTTTCTCCATCATTGAAAACAGCTTTATGAAATTAGGCTGGTTTTTTATGACACAAGTATCAATTAATTGGTTTCACGAATTATAGGCCATTTCTTTACAGTTTCAACTTATCACGGTTAAATCTGTTTCAAAATCTTTTTCTATATTTTTATCTATATCTATATCAATAAAAACAACAACGATTTGAGAAATAATGTTGACTGCCTCCAGCAAAATATATTATTCTTTCCTTTTTACTACACAGGATCAACATTGAAAAAATAACACTGCTAAGCGTTTAGTTACGACACCCACCACTAGATGGCGTTAGTGCTTTTAGGAAACAAAAGATAGTGAAATCGTTCTACGAGAATGGAATCTAATCGAAAACGAATCTAAAGTGTGCTGTGATGAATTTTTCTTTGCTCTGCATTTATCACGGGAAAGATTTTATCTAAACATCTAAAGGATTTATCATTTATCGAAACGCATTTATCTAAACGATTTATTGATTTATTTTTTATTTTGATTTTTTTTAATTTGGCCTGAACAAAATTTGCATTCTTTACACAAAAATCGTTTTATTTACCAGATAGTATACTAGGAGGGTTTATACACAGATAAAATTGAGGTATATTTTATCAGATTTTTTCCAAAAGTTTTGTTTAAAAATTTTGCCCAAAGTTTCAAACGTGAAATTCGAATCGGAGTGTGAATAATTTAGATAAAACTTAACGAACACCCGGGTACACGGTTTCGATTCACGCACAATGCTGCACAATACGCACGGCATCGAATCGATTCGAAGAATTTATCACAAACACCTATCATTCTCGCAAATACCCGGTGGAACACATAAAACCCATTCCAACACTTTTCGAACACAAGCGCAGGTAAAATTGTATCGCTTTCTAGCGTTGGAGCCACCCGTTTCACACAATGATGATTGTGGTGGCAGCAGCCCAGGACACAGATTTATGATCCAATAACGATTAAGCTACTGGGCCCATTTTCAAGGGGAGAACTGTTTCCGCCGGGGAAGTGCCCGGGAAGAAAATAAAAACGCCAAAGCAACATCAAACCACAACCCGTTCGCTTACTAAAAAGAAAAAAAAAACGTTTGCCCAGGAAAATGGTTATCTTTCCCGCACGAAAAGGGCCGAAAGATCACGGCAGGCAGTTGTAATGTCCTGAAAAAACTTCGCCCCGCGCTCGGAAATCCAAATCCAATTTGCCCACGGACGCACATAAATAAATATCGAATGTTAACAATTTACATAAAGCCAAACGCTATCGGGCCGGAGTTATCGCCGCCCGGGCCATCGTTGCTTTCGCATATTCTGCTTCAAATTTGTAGCGTTTTTTTTTTGTTTTTGTTGCTCGCTGGCCTTTTCTTTAACCGGCACAAACTCCAATCATATCTCAACCTCATATCCAGCGCTAGAAATAATTGTTCCGCGGCACGGAAATAAAACATCGACCGGGCGCTTACCGTGCGGAACTGGAAAGCTTAACCTCGTCCGTCAAAAAAAAAAGATAGGAGAATCGCCCTTACGGGAAAGGTGACTTCCTCGGAGGTTTCCGGCTCGACGCGATGCGATTGAATTTGTATTCCGGCGGAGAGTATGCCATCAATATTTCAAGCTTTTTTTTTTGGCTGCTGAACTGCACCGGCCCTTCGATTCTTCCCTGCCCCAACCATCCAACCCCTTTGCCGTCCAGCTTCGATGACGATCCGAAGGTGGCCGTCGCCGTCCGCCCCGCCGATAAAATGTTTAAAATTCAAACCATACACACCGGGGGAAATAAAATATCCATTACATCTTTTTCTTCCCGCCTGCAGCGAACGGGCGAGCTTTGCGGCCACTTTCGGACCGGCTGGAGCGTGTGTGAGTGTGTTGGGCGTGTTTTTCTGCTGGTTCGGGGTGTGGATTTTATTTTGCACAAAAACACCCACTCGATTTTCCTCTCCCGCGCACTCGGCGTGTATCTCAATTCGCATCGGACGGTGGCAGCATCTGGGTGGTGCCTTTTTTTCTTTTTGTACCGAAATGGATACGTTCGCTTCAAACCGTCCCCTAGAACAGCGTCCCCCATCCCCCGGACGCCCGGAGCTCGCTTGCGCCCGTACGAGACCAGCCAGTCGTGAAAATAGTTTTAGTTTCCGAATATTAAAAAATTCCACCCATAAATCGGCTGCTGCCAGTCGGACCATTAGCTGCTGGTGCTGGTGAACTCTGCGGGCGGGCGCCGGGATGGGCCAGGAACGGAACCGCCAGCTTCCGGGCGGACGACGACGGAATTCATCGATAACATGCTTTCCCTCGCACGTAGCCAAGATGCAGTCGAATGGAGCTCGGTTTGCGACTGCGGCAATGGAATTGGTTCATAAAACATCCGTCCCTCCCGTACCCGGTACATATGTATTTGGGAGGGGTATGTTGCACCCGTCCGCCCACACTCGGATCGAGCGGTGATGCTCACTGCAGCATGAAAGCTGCCCGGGCGGTGATTCTTGCGCTCGTGCATGCCGGAATTGTTAAAGTGGCAACGATTTCCGCTTCGTTCCGTACGATTGGATGGCGTATCGAGGGGGGGGATATGGGTGAGTGGGCGGCAAACTTGGGCGGTGTGCTTCATCTTCATTTACAGAACAAGAAGAGGCGAATAAAAACAAAAAACAACGACCAACTTATGCTTCTGAAATGGAAATGGTACGATTAGCTACGTACGGGCTCATTGAAATCCTGCTTACCAAGGTTTGGTACATTCGGTCGGTTGGGTTGAGAATTTGTTTCGATAAGCGAAAGTGCAGCATAGTAATCAAATCGTTGAACAAAACCCGTTCATGTTCATGTGTTTGAAAAATATTCGAGCAATCGAGCACAATCGAGTAGTCCGAATTGCACCCTGAATGTATGCAACCCGCATAACGAATGTGCAAAAATTAATGTGGAATGGATTTTTTTCAGTCGAAGTGTGTAAGAAGTAATTGTTTTTTTTTTATTATGAGCATGTACTCTTGGAGAAGTTCTTCACAAACAAACCAGTCATAAGTGTTAGTAAATAACTTTAGAATACAATTCCGCTCCTTAAACCTGCTTAAAGTAACTTAAGCCCGTTTCGCAAGAAAAAAAAAAACGATCAAATATACACTCGAGTTAATTTTGAATGAAAAACTTCCAGCGCTCGGTTTGCAACCGAAACGAAATAAAGCAACCGTGATGTTTGCTTTGCGGTACGCATCGAAATCCATTCTATCGATGGGGCAAACCGCCAAAAAAAAAGGGCAGCAAGCTAAAACGCTTTCCAGCCCACTCTCACCTGGCGAAAACGTGTGGCAACATTTGTTTGCGGTAAGACGGTCGGTAGCACCGTTTTTTTTATCCTCGCCATCAATGCGAGAGCGAAAAAAAACCCGTTTCCACTGGCAATCCTTTTTTCCTTGAAGGTAATGTACCATTCCAATCACCCCTCCGCTTGTATGGGAAGAAAAGCAGCACCACAAAAAAATTGAATGGAAAACGCTACATAAGCGATTTTCCCTCATCCATTATGTTTATACACTCCCGGTATTGTATATTTACGTGTTAAGTCGATTGGAAAAGTGTTATTCTTTCAAGACGCGTGTGCGTGTGAAGGAACCTCAAGCCGGAGGAAAGGAGCGAATGAACGGATCCGGCCAATCCACCACCTCGACCTAGCACGACTTCAAGCACGGTGGGTTTCGTGTTCGCGTTACGCTTTCCGTCGTGCAGCACGAGCACGCCGGCTGGTGAGTACGAATAATTCATCGCATGCTTGGTTTGCCTGGTCGGTTGCTCGATCCTCGTCGAACAGGCTCCACTTTGTGCGGGGAGCGCTTATTTGCATACGGGTTTCCCTTGAACCGAAACCGAAAATCACGCACACACGTGCGCGCGGTGCCAAGAAAGCGATCGTTTCGTAATGATTGAATGGTTGCTTATCGTTGACGGACCTGTTGGTGGTGCCTACACAGCTGTTGGCAACATTTAAAGCAGCACTGTATAATTAGCTAATATACGCTGTGGTGGAACAAAGCGAAACTTGAATGCCCTAGCTAATGAGACAATCGAACGCTACTTTGTTTGTCATAAATAAACTTAACAAGGAGCGAATGTAAAAATGTGTAAAAACACGTTCAGGTCAATAAACCTGTTTTTATCAAACTGTTTGGAGAGATTGGTTGGGTATAGACAAGTATTGGTGGAGGAAAATAATACACATATTTAAACTTTTTTAATTAAAAAATTAAAATTATAAATAAAATTAAAATTAATTTATTTTCCATGTCAATTTTCTTTAATTAGAAAACTTTAAAAACCTTGATAAATGTAATGGGTTGGCTTCTCTTCCTTTCTGATTTCATTAGTTTCAATCGGAGTGCTATCTTTATTTATAATGATTTTTTTCTTTAAAGATCTTCAAATAACTGGGTGTTTATTACTCCGTACTGCAAGGATGATGGATACGAAATAATTCTATCAAATGAAATCAAATTATTATAATAGTCCCGCTTCAAATTTTGCTGCCCAGATTATATTCTTAAATCTTTAAATAAAATCAATTAAATAAATATTAAATTAAATATTACAAATTAATATTAAACCTGAAAGAAAGTAAAAAATCTTAAATTAAAGATCTTAAAATTAGTAACATATGAGAATATGTCGAATTAGAAGGATTATTTTAATAAAAAAAAGCGGAATATACGAAAAATAATCTCTGTAGAAGTGTGCTGAGCTAAAAAAAACTTAAACCCAAAAACAAAGTCTTCTAATTATCTAATTAAAATGTTAATCAGCGTGAACTGCCATCCCTTGAAAACACACCCGAACGTTGATTCGTCATCTCGCCATCTCGTCATCCCATCCGGAACTATCCCACCACCACCCTCCCCAGGATGGGGGGCAGGGAGGCATGCAAAACTCATCCGAAAACAGCACACTTTAATTTGATTTTGCTAAAATGCTATATTTGCTTTCGTTTCTCTCGCCAAAGTTTTGTAGGGTTTACTTTGCCGCGCGTCCCTCTGTTTGCAAGTGCACCGCTTGCATGCAAGTTCCCTTCAGAGCACACACACTAACACACACGTTATAGCCAAAAGGAAGGTAGGATTTGTTTGTTTTGTTTTTTTTTATTTCGGAACGTTTTGTGTGTACACACCCAGAGCTTTCTGCTGCACTGCAATAAATAAATGCACACTTTTGCCCACCCGCAGCAACTTCCTCGGTGGGAGGGCGGCGTGTGTGTTGGGTTAAAAGTACAAATGAAGGCGCAGCGGCGATGGGAAAGCACGCTCAGAATCGAAAACGAACGCTTCCACGCTCTCCGCACGTAGCAATGTTCTATCTTCATTATAGTAATTAGAAAACTCCTACGATAGGTTCCTGACAAACGCAAACAACCTACCTTTTTCCCAAGTGCCGACTTTTCCTTCCCATGCTGGTGGCGTTGTTGTTTGTTTGTTTTTTTGTCCTTCTCGAGAAGGAACCGGTGGTTTATTTATTTATTTATTTCATTCTCCCGGAGCAAAGCTGCTGGCGCAGCGGTGACGCTTTATTTTCCACATACTCATACTCACTTTTGTGAACACCGTGTCCATGTGCTGTTTTCAAACTACTGCGTTGTTTATTTCGCTTGTCAAACAAACACAAACGGCAAGCGGAAGAAAGTATCCAGTTGACTTTTCCCGTTTCTCATCACCAGTGCCCGAGAAGTGGAGTTTATATTTTTGATCCCATCCTTCTTCCTACAACGCTCTACCTTCCCTTTCCTTCCCCACGGTGCGGAGAAATAAACTAGCTTTTCCGGTGTATGCGAGTGAGTTCGTAACAATCGAACAGGAACAAAGTGGCGCAACAAAAAATGACACTTCTGGATATTGTCGGGATGAAAGGAATGGCTAGTTGCGGCGTTATTGCGTTGACACAGCAGTTGATTGTGGAAATGTCGATGTCAGTCGCCGCCATCGACTGCCGGGGAAAATGAAATTGTTTCTTTCGGCCACAAAGTGCATCCCATGTTCGACACACGTAAGCGAACGGTGCTGGGTTTTACAGGAAAATAAAAAACGGAAATATGTTCCATTTTGGTTCAAAACCGTGTTCAAGTGCTGAGAAACAGTTCCAATCAGTGACTGTTTTCTTTTCTGAAGTCCTCACATTAATCCCTCCCCCCTCTCCCCCACCAAAACGGTGGCATTACTTCCGCTCGCATTCTTCCCACCGTCACTGCGTAGACAATTCTAGGGCAGAAAATTACCAAAAGCAAATTTAGTGGCTTCGAGGCTAACGACCTCGGCAGCCGGTTGATCCTTTTTGAGGCAATTTTAACGGCATCGTTCCGGTTTGAAGAAGCATTTATGTTGGTTTTGCTATTTTTCCTTCTTTTGTTGTGAAGCCGAACGACAGGAGATATGGGGAGAGAATGAAAAAAAAAAACAAACTTTTCCCCATCCCACCCAATGCCAATCCCCTCTTTGGGCTGGATTTTCCGATAAATGCGATTATCGGGGAATAATTTTTTGGGCCCCGGTTTCACCATCCGCTCTGCTCTCAGATGTTACTTCGATACAAACTGATACCATCCGTCAGGGGTTGTCACTCACATTCGGTATTTATTGATCGCTAAAATTACACAATTACACAAAAAAAAGTTAATCTCAAACGACGCAGCAAAAGTCATTCCATCGAATTTATTTTATTGTGTATCGTTGTTTGGGACAATTATTAATAACAACAACAGAACACGTTGTTGAGCAATTACAACTTACAGCATTTATATTTTTTAACATATTATATCATATTTTTACCAAGAACAACTTGGCAAAAAAAAACTTCATTATTTATAATTTATTCTATTTTTTTTTTAATTTTTAATTCAAAAATCGAGGTGATTTTTTAAAAAATATTACAAAATAAATTTGATAAATAGTTATTAGGACTAGTATAGATAATTTACTTTTATCTAATCCATTTAAAGCAGTTGGATCGAATAGTAAATGCAAATGTATCATGTACAATTGGTGATTAGAATTTTTGAAACTCAAACAAATTTTTTTTTGCACCGTGGTGGCCAGGTTTTGAAAATAAAATAAATAAAATGAAAATCTTTTCACAAAATTGCATATGTTTCGCATCGATAATAGAAAGCAATAAAACGTTGCTGGGCCAAACGCTGGTTGCGCAGCACTGCCCTTACAGCGCAGCATTCAAAGCCACCCAGGTCGATGCCCGTATTGATCCAAATTTATGAAGCCTATACAATTTAATTATTCTCCAAAAATGTGCGGCAACAAACCGAAAACCCAGCGGACCCCGTCCCCGACGGTACGGGAAGGACTTGTCCCTAATCCGGACTGTTGAGATTTTTCATCCCCACCACCCGCCCGGCGCTCGCCCCTCCCCAAATGCACCCGGAAGATCCGAGTCAAGCCTTCGGCTTCATAATTTGGAATTATCTTCCCCAAATAATAACCTCAGCATTATTAAATCTAAGCCTGCTCGGTGGCCTGCCTTACGGCGGCGATGCGATAAACAGCTCGGGAGGATGCGCGTGCTACCAGCAGGCGAACCGTGAGGAGGTCGACCCGCGTCTCCCGTCTAGTGCTTCCCCC
>JXWZ01014405.1:0-20592 GCA_000956215.1 Anopheles farauti No. 4 | reverse complement strand
ACCCGCCCTCATCATCAGGAGAACGCATGTCAGGGTTTCTCAACTTGTCAGGGTTTCCAATAACAAAAAATACAAATTATCTTAAGGACGCAATAATTATCCAGTAAATTTCATTAACCTGAACCGGACCATAATTTAATAACAGTTTTTTTTATTCTTTAAATACGAAGAGGTATTTTGTTAGTTTTTGATCAGTATAACCGATGCCGATGGTTCTAGGATAAAGAAAAATGAATGAATGGTAATGAGCTGTTCATCATACATAAATTACGTGCATTTATATGACATTGCCAGTGGCAATTCAGGTATCAGTTACTTTTCTATTTATTTAAATGTTGTTCAATGCTTTCGTTTTTATCTATTATTTGTAGATACATGTAAAAGAACGTTAAAAATCACATGTCAAATATAGCTTCAAAATAAAACCACGAATCCAATCTGTCACTTGACATTTCGCCTGCTTGGCACTTGGCAATCTGTAATAGATACATTTTGCATTTAAATGAAAGTAACGAAAAGTTTGCACAGTAATGAAATGCGGATATACGGAATAAATATAGTCATTTGGTGCTACCACGTGTTCACCATTGTTTGCTGATTTTATTTCCACGTCCTAGAACACGGCGTTACACTTAGCAACGATGGAAAATAAACCGAACGCGGTGGTGTTGCTGCTCAGCCTCGGCTGCAAGCTGTTGCACAACTACATGGACATGAGCGCGATTGACTATGCGATCTACTACAAGTATCCGGAGGCAGCGCTGGCAATGGCAACCCACGAGGAACGCTCCAGCGAGGTGATGGCACTGAAATCGGACAAACATCCGTGCGTAACACTGGCCCTGATCGCCTCGATGCCACGCGTTTTCGAAGCCGTACAGGACAATTGCATCACCAAGGCCAACTGCAAGAAGGACTCCAAAAGCTTCTACGTAAGTACGCTTCCGGAAGGACTGCCGGTGGGGGAAGGGAGGGGTCCCACGGTCGGTTAATTAGTTTCGTTTCAGCGAAGCTTCCTCATCGTTTGGCACTTGGCGCTCACGTTGACCAAACACTGGTCCGCGATCTGCCCGGAACCCGAAATCGGTGTGTTTGTAAATACAATCGTTCTAATAACGTACTTTACTGCAGATACGATATTCGTTTAGCTGCCTCCAGTGTCCGGCGCTGTACGCACAAATGGATGCCCGTACTGGGGAAGCCGTTCAGATATCGAAACCAATACCACTTCCAGCACTGAACGTAAGCGGCTTGTCCAGCCGAGACGCTGCTTTGTTTGAGGGCTTTTCTCTGCATGATGAGCTGACAGCATCGGGATATGCATGCGAATTTCTTTCGTTGTATATTTCTTTTGCCTTGGAGAGATCCCCCCTATCGCTTAAGCTTTACCATGACTGGTCAAACAGCTGTTCTGCTGTATTTCGCAGTGCAATCTTTCATCTGTCTACCGATCATTCTTAATCAACCCTTGGCCATTATATTTACTGTTGACTTACGCGACTTTTAAATGGTCTCTTCCATATCCGCTTTGAATGATGTTGAAGCCCACGTGTGTTTCATTTCTTTTAAAAATTCTCACCAGCAAAGACTTCTCACAATGTTGTGATAATTTTCTATGATATAAAAAACATATAAAATTTACGAAGATCATTGACAGGCCCCTACGCATTCTAAACTATTCATCTATGACTGCATGCCAAAACGTGTGTGTGTTTTTCTTTTCTTCTTTCGTTTTCATTACATATCTGATGCGCTTAATTTCGCTTCGCTCGCTGCAGATCAAATATTCTTTTGGTACTTACCAAAAGTCCCAAGAAGGCATTGCTGAAATGCGGAAAACGTTGAACGACCCCAAGTGGCGTCCACCACCATTGCATGTTGTTAATGTGAGTTTGTTGTTTATCATCCAACTATTCAACTGTGAGTTTGTTCAACGAATCAACTGTAAACACATTTTGCTCAATAAAAAAACAATTAAATTCGACTTAATCGTGTACGCAAACGACTGCTGATAGTCGAACTCTAATAGAGAGAATAGTTCGCAGTGTTTGAAGGTTTGGAAAATTATAAGAATTATTGAATATGAAACAACAACTAGGATAAGATGAAACAGGAATACTAGCAAAAAATAAAAAGTACATAAAAAAAATTCAACATTTGTATTCTGGACATATTAAGTGTTTTTATACCCAAACGCAAAAGTTGAACATTGTTAAATTAATATCGTATTTAATTTTAGCTTTAGTGTTATGTGACTTAGTTAAGATAAGAGTCTATATTTACAATATCAATCTTTATACATTCTTTCACATTCTTAGTTCTAAATCGGTTTAATAAGCTTTGTGTTTAAATATTGTATAAATACATATCCTTTTGAATTTATCACTTTAAAGCTTATCGTTCGAGCGCTCTTGGAAATTACATTTTTGTTATGGTAATTTTGTACAAGATCTTGCTTGTTGTTGAATTGCTTGAAATTCTTAGGTATTATTGAATTTCTTGAAGTTAATAATAGCCGTAGCTTTAAAGAATTACTTGATTGCATAATTCATATGAGACACAATCATTTGAATGGTCTGAATTATTTGAAAAGATTTCTTTTGCGAATTCGATTAAGCTTTTGAAAACGAATGATTTTAGTTTTTTTCTGTTTTTGACCATTCAATTGCACACATATAGAAAGTAAAGTAAAAAAGTTGTGTTTTTTTTTAATGTAATCACAATTCAGTACAACCATTTAACAACAAAATTAGCGTTAGTATGTATATTTTTTTTATATTGAAATATATTTTTTTAAGTTAAAAAGCTAAATAGTTGTTTATTTGGTTGTTTGGTTTTATGTTATTGGTGTCGTTGGAATTTTAAATCATTTATAATACGCATTTATGGTATGAAAGATAAATTGCGCATTGAAAAGAAAAGAAAAATTCCTACCTTTTGAGCTTGGGTAAAACATTAACGTGAAAAAATAGTAAAAATAATTAAATACAAGAAAGTCAAGAAAAAACTTAAAGAATATGTAAAATTTATCACCGTTATATCTTCATTAATTTCTTTACAATGGATTCGTATGAGCAGCCCAGGGAACAATATAGATTAACGCACAGCAAAGAACAGTCTACTTTGACCGAAAACCAAGCAAACCGACCTACATTTGGTGATAGTAAAATATCGCGATACAAAAGTTAGACAACTTTTCAACGAACGCTTTCGTTCCCTTCGAAGCTCAAATTGCAGTCACATTAATCATTGGACAAAGTTTCGATGTACCGACACGATTATGTACTACCCATGATGAAGTTCTACGGGAGTGCATGTTTTTCTCTTTGTTCAGTGTTTGTTTACACCGCTTTTTCGTTATCCTGCCAATAATGCTGTCTTTCAAACCTCATTAGTTCTGCTTAAAAGTAACCTCAATTAATGTTCTCTTATACCGCTGCTTCCTGTTGATTTTACCGGCCTGTCCGTTTCCGGCCCTCGTCTGTCTACCCGCAAAATCGTCGCCACTGTGGCAGGCCATGGTAGCGCACGGACGCGTAGAGCTGCTGGCACATCCGCTCAGCCAAAAGTACTTGCAAATGAAGTGGAACTCGTACGGAAAGTACTTTCACCTGGCCAACTTGCTGTTCTACAGCGTGTTTCTGTTCTTCGTGACGCTGTTCACGTCTCAACTGATGGGCAACGTTACACCCGGCGGCCATGGAACGGGAAATGTAAGTGAATAGTGGTCAAACAAAACGTGGGCTTACTCAAAATTCGTCTCACATACTTTGTGGCATATCAAACGCAGCAAACCGATGCACCCGGCGTAGGATCCTACAGTGGACAACACATACTGACGCTTCGCTCGACTCTGGCCCGAACGAAGGGCAACAATTATGCGACCGTACCGAACGTGACCACCTCCATCGCTCCGCCTCAGATCGAGGAGCAGATGGATATCACAACCACGACGCTCGTGTCCGGGATCGGCATTATCATCTACATTGTGGTGAACGCTTTACGTGAGCTACTGCAAGTTTATCAGCAAAAGTGGCATTATCTGCTGGAACCGAATCACTTCATCTCGTGGATCCTCTACGCGTCCGCGCTGATTATGATTTGGCCCATGTTCTCTAGCGGCATGTGCTTCAGCATCAACTACTCGGCTGCTTCGATAACCGTGTTTCTGTCCTGGTTCAATTTGCTACTATTTCTGCAACGGTTTGATCAGGTAGGACCATTTGTTACTAAATCTTAACCAATTTTCTAATACAACCTAAAATGATTATGATCCATCAGCATCAAGTTGTCTAGTTCGTTGTCTAAGACATTGACACTATCAAGTTTGTAAGCACTTATTTAACCCATTGCATTTTAATTTTCATCAACTTTGTGTAAACTAACCTAATTCTTTTTATTATCAATTACCACTAACCATCAAACGGAGTGTCACAAGCTTTTTTTTATGTAAGAGCAATGATCAAAACTAGGAAGAAATAGCAATGAAAAGTTATTGGTTAAAGTCTTGCAAAAATTAAAATTTAGTTACAATTAAAGAAATCTTCAAATTACTGGAATTCAACTTGTGTATCCTTTGAGACCACGAAAAGGTCATTTAAAAACAAATCATTGTAAAATGTTCACTAACTATTCTAGTGTATATTTTATTAGGTTCTGAGATAAATTGAAGATTTTCTCTCAATTAAGGAATTCAATTTGTGAGCAACACTTCGAAACATTCATCCCGAGCCCGTGCTAAAAAGTCTTTTCGGAAATTTATATTTCATTTCAGTCTCAGAACCTGAAGATTTTCTTTCAATTAAGGAATTTGATTCGTGAGCAATACTTTTAAAATGAGTACAAATTTTTTTCAAATCATTTATTTTATGAATGTTACTGTACAGAACTTCGGTAGGTAGTTAGTGTATTTTTCAGAATATTTGCAAAGTGTTGCTCATAAATCGAATAGTTTAGAGAAAATCTTCAGGTTCTGTGATATGTAACGAAATATAAATTTCTGAAAAGGCTATTTTAGCACGACTGGAATAATCATCATTATCAAAGCCGTGCTAAAATAGCCTCTTGAGAAATTTATATTTCATTACACATCTTAAGACCTGAAGATTTTCGCGCAATTATTCGATTTATGAGCAATACTGTGCAAATTAATACTCATTTTAAAATATTTTCTTTAGTAGGTGTAATTTTCGGAAAACATTCATTCATGCCTTTTCCGAAAGTAACGTAATATAAGGAACCTACATCCGTTCAAAACTTTATTTTTATAGAGATAAATGAATGATAGCGTATTTGCATGTTAATCGCTCCTTCATTGTTTCTAACAAGGTAACCGAATTAGTTCGCGAACAGGGAAAGCATCCGGCTCGTAGCACCGTATTCCCAGAAATACTCGAAACGAATGCTCAGAACAAAGCAATCAGAATAAAGCATTGCGTTGCAGCGTCGAAAGCTCGTTCGCAAAAATAGCCTACTAGTCCTTTTTTCCACCATACGAATTCACGGACGAAGTCTTCCATGGTTATTTTCACTTCGGGTTTCATCTCTCCATTCACTGTCGGTCGCATAGTGGGTGGCAGGAATGGAGCACACCAGTAAACACTAAATTTGAACGTAAGGAACGTTGTGTGTTATGTTTATGAAGCTGGAAAACTAGTTCATCTATGTTTCTTTTTGTTCTTCTTGGGTGTAGCAACCCATGCGGTTTCTCCCGCCGGTTTAACGGTTTACCGAACAGATTTTGCCTACAACGCTTGTTGAACATTTCTCGCTTGGTGAAAACGGTTCGGAAAAGATTGAACAAAGCTGAATACAATTATACGAACACAAATTCTTTTCGTGAATATCCTGATTATTAGAAGTGATAAAAAATTAACGAGTTTTTGATTTTCCTAAGAGGACCCAAATCTTTACGCAAAAGTACGCAAGGACGCAAAATTACGTTATGTACATGCGGGGAAAGGCTACTTTCACAGGATAATGAAGTTTTAAATACATTTAACAAATTTTAACAGCGAAAAAATTCAGTTGATTTTTTTTTTGTTGAATAGTAGAAAAAGGCACATGTACAATCAAAACTATATTGATTTTAAACGAATACTAAAAAAATTCCGGAAAAAAATCATAAATGTACGAATAGTTGTGTTACAAACAGCAATTTTGTAAAAGGTGAACGTTGAACTGCAAATTGTTGAACGTTGAACGGCGAAAACTGTGCAAACTTTATAATTGTTTTACATCGGCATTTTATAATTTTATAATCGGCTCGTTTTTCTTGGATTATTTCACTCTGTTCGAATAAGCAGCTTATCCCAAGCAAGCCTAATGAAAAAAGAAATGTTTGAAAACCTAGGTAACTAGACAAATTAAAGAAAAAAAAAGAATTGAGCGACAAAGAAATAAAAAAAAAAAACAAACACAAGCACACCAAGCAATAAGACGGCTTATTACGGGTTAGATAAGGTTATTTTAAAGCTGGTTTAGACTCTGGGCAAAACGTGTCTCCTCCCATTGTTCGCATCATGCGGGTCTCATCGTTCAATTGGACACATTTTTATTTCGGCGTTCTTGCGGAATGTAGCGGAAATGTTTCGTCCAAGAGGGAATGTCGTGAATTAAAATATAATAACGCATCACATCGTACGTCCGTTATTTTCCCTTGGAAGTGGAGCACATTCCTCCCTACGGCTGAGGCGAATGTCGTATTTATTAATTTTTCACTATCATTTTCTTTTTGTGTGTGTGCTCTTTTCCTCTTTCAGATCGGTATATACGTGGTCATGTTTTTGGAAATCCTGCAAACACTCATCAAAGTTCTTATTGTGTTTAGCATACTTATAATAGCGTTCGGATTGGCGTTTTACATTCTGCTGTCCAAGGTAGGTGGCGGCACCGGTGGTTATTGGTGATAGGTGTGTGTGTGTGTTTGATAAGCAATTTGGTTCTCTCTCACACATATTTCAGGTGTCTGAACCCCAGGTAAACCACCTATCGTTCTCCTCCATTCCCATGTCGCTGGTACGGACATTTTCGATGATGCTGGGCGAGATGGATTTCGTCGGCACATACGTCCAACCGTTCCACGTGGGAGACCTTCCGTTTCCGCTTCCATCGTTTGTTATACTTTGTGAGTGACGCTTTACTACCCTTACGCTAACCGCAAGAGCCGAACGGTCGGTGACGAAACATTTTCCCAACTCCCAACGCTAGGCTTGTTCATGATCCTTATGCCGATTTTGCTGATGAATTTACTGATCGGTTTGGCCGTCGGAGACATCGAGTCGGTGCGGCGGAATGCTCAGCTCAAGCGGCTCGCTATGCAGGTCGTCCTGCACACGGAACTGGAGCGCAAACTGCCCCAGATGTGGCTCGAGATGGTCGACAAGATGGAGCTGATCGAGTACCCGAACGAAAAGAAGTGTAAACTCGGATTCCTCGATTCCGTGCTGCGTAAGTGGTTCTGCAACCCCTTTACGGATGACTACAAAGGTAACGTATTGCCGTAGCTCCATCGGCATCATCCATGCCCTCGGTACGCTTATGTCGTTACCGTTTTGCACCGTTGCAGGTGGGATCGATTATGTGCTGGAAAACACGGAAGACTACGTGGCGGTTGAGCTGGAAAAACAAAAGCGCAAACTGCGCGACATTGGAGTGGCCCTCGATGCACAGCACCAGCTGCTTCGGTTGATCGTACAGGTGAGCCGGTTCTGCTGTTCCTCATGGAACCATTTGCTCTCCTGGCCCCATTACTAATCCTTTGTGTTCGTTTCAGAAAATGGAAATCAAAACTGAAGCCGATGATGTGGACGAAGGTGTGCCCACGAGCGATCTTAAGGGCTCCACTGGTCTGCTGACCGGGAATCGATCATCACGTTGGTCGTCACCAAGGATCCGGAAAAAACTCGGCGCCACATTGAGCTTCAACAAATCCATCAACAAGTGAAGGGATTGGGAAAATAGACCATGAAGAGAACCTAAAGGTTATGCTCTACTCTACCGTCGGCTTCAACAGAGCTTGTATACGAAAATAATGTGTCTTTTGTATTACTTTATGTGTGTATGGATGTGCGTGTGTATGTGCTACTGACTGTATGTGTGTGTATCTGTGCGTGTGGTGCCATTTAGAGTTTCGTGAATTCACAAGAGAAACGGGTGACAACAATGATTGCACGATCGGTAGTAAGAGAACGGGCATGCATGTATTTTACATTATTTCGAAAATCGATAAAAGATTTTTCGAAACGTTTTGAATGTAGTTTGCATTGCACATGGCACATAGATGTTGTTACTTATAGTGAAGTAATGTGTATTGACATTAAATAAACAAACTATACGAAATGTGTGGTACAGCAACATTGTGGCGTTCTTCAATGGATCAGATTAAAAATGGACATCGTTGATAAATCATATGTTAGAATTATTGGGAAGAAGGTATTTGGCCACCAGCTATTTTGCTATATTGGGTTCAGTTACTGATATGAATCTGAAATCGAACTAAGATAAGTTTTTAAAATACTTATTTTCAGTAATCTAGTGAAGGAGTTTTGCAAAAACATCGCTTATACTTTAAATACGGCAATAAACACTGGATCGTTATATCGTTGTACAGAAAAACTATCTTTGTTTGAATACTTGTATTCGTTTTTATGCTAAAAATGAATTTTCACAGAATAGATGAACCAAAATGCAAACACTGTTTTTGTTCCAGTTTTCTGGCAACAGTGTACAAATTTGTACTAGTTGTTGAAAACACGAATATTTGGTTTTTACCGTTGAAAATGGTATCCAAATTAGGAGAAAATTATTCTCAACACATTTCTGTACCTACTTTCAGATCGAAATTGATTAAAAGCGATACATTTTGTCATTTAATGTCAGCGTTCGGGCAAATAAATAGGCTACTTTTAACGTTTAATATGTCACCTCTAAGTAAAATTTTTATGTACCACTTTTTGGCATCTTTTTCTAAAAGGTGTGTTAAAGTATTATTAAATTCTAAAACCGGTGCAAATTCATTGAAAAAGGCCACATTGCATTTTTTTATTTATCAATACTATCCGAATTTGCAACTGACAGCATGCTGCCGAACGATAAGATAAAATTATCGAAGGAACAATCGTATATTTTGAAAAATATTATTGAAAATGATAGTAAACTAAAATTGTTGATAGAATGATAAAGTAATTGTTATCCTCACGGAATCGTTGTTCCGATTCTGTCTGTTTTACTGATCGCGAACCGGCCCTGCTACGCCGGGCCACCGTCATAGGCTAGAGTTTATTTACAAAAGTATGTCATGGAATTTTAAAATGTTTCTCTACTTCGACAGCAAGGTATGAACAATACATGCGCATACATTATTTAATATTAAATGGGTACCATCTACTGATTTCAGCGCGGTAGCAAAACTGTGCAAGCGAGGTCATCAATTTTGTTCGGTTCAATAAAACTTCGTTAACAATGTTTTCGTGTACTCCCATGCCGATCTTTATTATTCGCATAATAAATCACTTGCCTTCGCTGTGCAACAGGTATTACAATTTCAGTACAGGCAGAGAATGGTTTCTCTCCTTATCATTTTGTTGTTTATCGAAGGCGCTAACCTTCTTCTAGCTCGCTTACAGTTTCGTTCAACAGCTTGCTCGTACGTGGTTACGTTCTGTTGGAAACGTTCGTTCGTTCGTTCGAATGTGCAGGCATCAGAACGAGAAGAGTTTGATTTAATTTCACCGAGGTCGAGTGAAACCCACCGTGACTAGTTTTGTTTTTAGCATCCTAATTGTTGTTTATTTTGTCCCATAATTTTTACCCAGGATTGATTCCGTGTACAACGCTTGTTATTACAATTGAATTTGTTATTACAATACTATTCCTCAAATCTCACTCTTGTTTGATTCCACCATCAATATTACTCTGCCCTTTCGGTATTTCTCGGCGTTCGGCATTCTGTACTTGTTCTGAATTTCAGAATTTTTTAACCGATTTCATCCCTTCCCGCAGACCCAGTGGATCCTTTTGTAGTTATTTCCAGGGCCGAGTTTGCCATTTGTTGTGTTGCGTAAGTATGAAATTCCTGTCAACCGATGTTGGATGTAGATGCTAATCGTCCAGGTGCCTAAGCAAAAAGACCACATACCCGTTTGCTGTGGTAAACGATCGGTTTACGTGTGCTTTGGATGGTTTGTTCTTCATCCCTGTCCGATAAAAATTCTATTGTAAGAACGTTTACTTTCCTCTGAGTTGACATTGATACACAACTGGGCCGGTTAGTTGAAAGTTTTAACTGTTCAAATTATAGGTGAACATTGTCGTTTAGTTTTGTTTTTGTATTTTATCATCGGCATAGTTTTATGGTTTTACTTTCATTAGCATGGTATGCAATTGTGCGCGCTGCAGTTCCTGTGTATATCGTGGGTGAGTAATTCATTATGGAGTTTCCCGTAGACTGGTTTTGTACCGGGTCGGTGCATTACAGTGGAGAAAGAAAACTTAGTTTTATTTAAAAGCTAAAACGTACGGAAAAGGTGGTGTGAAATTCCAGATTCCGGATTCCAGATCGATTATTAGGAAATGCTCGATTACGAGACCTATATATAGAGAGAGAAAGAGCTGCATATGTGTCCTTTTCTATCCATAATGCACAAATTGCATACAATCTGGCCGACAAATGATTGCACTACACAATTAGAAGCGTTGCGGCGTGTCGCAGTAGTAGAATGAAATCTCCCACCCAATCTCTATAGCTTAATATATCGCGTTGTAATTGTAATACGTTGAAGAATTTGTTTTGCAGTGACATTTGCACGTGTCCTTGTTCTAATGACTAGTGGTTTGTCGGGGTTTGTTGGTCTGGGCTGGCAAAGCATAGCAACTGATGCGCGAAAAATTTACTGTTTCATGGCCTACTAGTTGCCAGCTACGAATCGCTAGCCCCTGAACCAGTTCCAAGTACACAGGGATCGTCATACATATCGGTTATTTAATGGCGCAGACCTTTGGTAGTTTTGTGCTTAGGTCGATCAAATGGCATGCAAACATTTGGTTAGGAATTGCTCGGTGCTAGAGTAGAATGAAGAGAAACAGTTACATTTACGTTAGAATTGTTCTACGACTGCAAATTTCCGTATCATGTGGCTTTGTTTATTCATGGCGGTTCCGTATAAACCATGCTACTACAATCAACAAGCGAAATGTTCCTTTGCGTGCACATGCGTACGCCGCTTCTCCGTGAAAACACCCACTTTCGTTCCGTGCTGCAAGAAACGCGCAGTTTCCGCAAAGCAGCAGGTCGGCAGAGGAGCAATTTACTACATAGGGCACTCGTATCAGCACCGCGCGGTACATGCACAATATTAAACATCCACATACCTATCAGGCAAACGGCTAAAGAACGAACAAAGCACCGTCGAACGAATCGTGCACAATACGCGCTGCTTGTGATCACACTACGTTTCATGACACCTTTCGCTGTCCTGTGAAGGTTCTGTGACAGCATCGGCTGTGGTAGAATAGTTACGAATAATCCTTCATCGTTTGGTAGCGCTACACACATACATACACAGAGATAAAGTGAGATACACTCACACACGCTCACATACATAACTCACAGTGGCACTGGCTAGCGAGAAGAGCGCACTTGATCCTAGTTATGTAGTTCACTTTTTGGTATTCGGTATATTTGCCTGATGTGTAGTGTGAAATCGCAGTTCACAGTGAGACCACGTTGTTAAACAATCCTACAGCAAGTGAGCTAGTGGAACATGAATTAGATTGCGCTTTGCGAAACAAACGATCTTCATATGCACCGAGGACCATACGGTACGTCGTTTTTTTTCTTTGTTTATAGAGAATTTTAATAATACATACGCATACATGTCATTTGCGGGCCAGGTTTGGTAAGATTGCGTGCCTTTTATACGCCATACGTTTACCATTCGCATAAGTTTTGCTGTGCGAACATTTGCATTGCATTCGCTCGGTTTTCAGTGAACTTACAGGTGTTTGTGTGAGTGTGAGTGAAAGAGTGTGGTGTGGTAAAGATCAAGTTTAAAGACAAATTATTCTACCTCCAGAGGCAATAAACGTTGCGGCCATTAGTTTATACCAAGAACGCGTTTCGTAAAAAAAATACTCATCCCGTTAGACGATGGTGTACTGGGTGATTGGTTCAGTAACGCCCGGTAAAGCGTCCAAATCTCGCATTTCGTCCTCGTCGGTTACCTCCTTTCGCGTTAGGCCTATCATCTTTGGAATCTTTATAATCCTCCTCTTTACTCGAGTCTGCATCATCCTGCACGTCGGCTTCTTCGTCATCGGTTGTGCCCGATGTAGCTGCATCTTTAACACCTGCCTCTGCTACCGCTTCCGTTTCCATCAGTTCTACCTGTTCCGAGCCGTTCTGGTCGTCATCACTCTTGCCATCTTCTGCCATACTGGCATCGCCAGATTCTTGAAACGTGACGAGACAAAAACACATTTTTAAACTAAAATGCAACGCTACGGTAAAACTTTAACAATTCCGTAAGCTTTAAAGGGATTAAGGGGGGGGGGGAGACCGTGATATCATGCGGGATACTATTGTAAACAATGTAATAAACAAAAACGAAAAACAGAAAATACCAAAATTATCATGTGCACCAAGTGCGTATATATATATATATTCAAAGTACAGTATGCTTTATACACTTGCATAAACAGGGTAAAATCATCCCATTTCTGGTATGAATTACTGCATGAGTGATGTGCAACACAAACCTACTACAGGCAAGCAACAACGGAAGAAACAAAGAGTATAAACGTATAGTATAAACATAACTTCAGTGCAAAATATGTTCTATGTTAATTGCTAGGTTTTTTTCTTTTGTTTTGTTTTTAATCACACATTTCTACCTTCAGCTCGGAAGGTACTATATCACTGTTAACGAGTAAATTGCACCGAGAAACACTGCTACTAACGTCATAATCATCACCTGTAGCTTCCGAGGGATCGTACAGCTCTGAATCCTTTTTGTCGGCCCGATCACCATTATTCACCGACGATTCGCCCCCGTTAAACTCCTCCTTTTCCGGTTTCTTTTCGTCGGCCAGCTTCTGCTTCTTTTTCGCCGCCTCGGCTTCCTCCAGCGCGACGGCGGCTCGCTTTTGGGCGATGCGCACCTCCATTGCCTTCTCGTTGAGAAAGCGTATAAATGCACGATAGTGAGAGTGAGTGCGGGCGTGCACCTCGCCGGTCGCTTCGGAGTCGAAGTACTTGTGGCAGATGCGACACTCGACGCATTCGAGCTTCCCGATCAGGCTTAGCCCGAGCGCGCGGTTCTTCTTGTAGCGAGGCAACTTGTTGTCAATTTCCGGCGCAATCTCATCGCCCGGTTTGTAGTCTAGTATGCAGTCTTCACTTTCTTCCTCCTTTACCATCTCGTCCTCGGGGCATTCTTCATCGAGCTTTGGATCGTCGAGTGCCGCACCGACGCCATCGTCCACCGCCGGTTTACTACTCTCGCTTCCGGCGCCATCTTCTAGCGTGGCGTCCACCATAGCCGTGGTGTCATCGTCCGCTTTGCTTGACACTCCATTCTCACCGGCAACAACGGTTGACGAGGTTTCGGTAGCTAGCTGCTTGGCAGTAGCCTTTCCTTCCGCCTCAGATTTCTTCGCACTCGAACCGGAACCATCTTTGTCCTTTTTCTTCTTGGGAGCCGTTTCTTCACGAATGTCCAGCAACTCATCTTGCATGGTAGAAATTGTCAGTTCTGTAAAATATAAAATTTAACAAAATTAATACGCATACCAATACGAGCCCACGATGATCAATCAAATCGATCGTATATATCAATGGTCAACCACGTACGTTTTGCCTTTCGCTCAATATCAAGGCGGCTGGGTTTGGATTTGCAATTTTTCATGTGCACCACTGAAAGCAAATGGTCGTCGTACTCCGTGCGATTGTGAAACTCCAGCTCACAGTCATCGCACTTCGGGTGAAGAAACTTCTTCAAATCTAGATGCTTCTCCGAGCGCCGATGGGCAATGATATGCCCGTAAAAGAACAGTTCACACATCGGGCAGTACTCGCGCACTTTGTAGTAATTCTTCGCCTTCCCCATGCGCTTCAGGCGATCGATTTCGATCGTTTTCAACTGTTCAGCGATACGTGCCTCCTGACGCAGCAGCGTCGCTCGCATCCGGTAACTTTCCTCGATGCTTTCCTTCATCACGCGGTGCGTTCGACCGGTGATGTGATTTTCAAACGATGTGGCATCGTACATATGCTTATCGCACATATGACAATACAGAAAGTCGTTCGACACATCCATGTACGGTGAAGCTTTCGACGATGAGGTTTTCTCCTTCGGACCGCCTGCTGAGCCACCGGTAGGGTTACCCTTTTTCACTCCTTTATTGCCACTGTTCCATTCCGACAGTTAGTTGGGGGCCAATCAGTGCAGCGATGCCATGAAAAAAAAACACGAACAAACAAAACATATTGTAATATTGTACTGAGTAAGCCATGAGAGTAACAAAAATAATTTACAAGCCATCTTGAACTGTACGAACACACATAGGCACACACGCAGTAGGCTAAATAAAATCAAGTTCGCTAGTTCACAACACAACTTATAATCTTAGTTGGCTCCGTCATCCTTGTATACATTATATGCAGTTGGTGCTTCCAGTATACATAATTTTTCATATCTATTTTTTCCACTACCTCAATCAATTTCTCACACAATGCATCGTAATAGCAAATCATACACATTTACCCAACTGCACAATCGATGCCAAATAAACATGAACTATAAACCGAAGGAATATAGAAGCAAATGTTTGATGACGAAAAATTAGCGATAAAAAAACGCGAAAAATGCAGTGACTGGAATCATGCAATGGTGCAAATACAATGACAAACAAAAAAGCGACTCAATCGACGAATGTGGTTTGATCAATATTAACAATGTATGATTCTAATGTAATTTTTTATTCATTTATTTCATTCCACTACAGTAAAAACAATACACTTAAAATACGTGCAGTCATACATCGTGCAGCAAATCGTGACAGAACAGTATTGTGATTCAGCAAATCATGCAAAAAGGCCAGTGTGCAGGATAATTGTAATATTACCTGTTCTTATTTTTACTATTATTACTAGACTGAATTGGATTTCGTCTTTGATACCCAAGATTTAACCGCGAAATATAGTCGTTCTGAAAAGGGATAAACCGATAGAAGAGAGAACAATAAATGGGAGTGTAATTTAGTAAAAGAAAATAAATAAAACGGTCACTCGTAAATGATAGCACGAAAAACTACCTTGAAAACAATACGTTACGTTTTAATGAAAATTTTATTGAAAGAGACTGAAAAATACTGACATGAATTCCACGAACATCATTCGAAGTGTTTATACGAGTTTAATAAATCAACAAAAAAAGTTCTTCGAGCACGACACGAAACGCGTCCCAAGAGAATCCTGGGATGAAACTATTGGCCAAGCTTTGGCCAAGAACTATCAATGATACAATCCAATTACGAGTCTAGT
Organism: Anopheles farauti No. 4; assembly: GCA_000956215.1. Classification (NCBI taxonomy): domain Eukaryota; kingdom Metazoa; phylum Arthropoda; class Insecta; order Diptera; family Culicidae; genus Anopheles; species Anopheles farauti No. 4. Next base: position 5,051 of record JXWZ01014405.1, on the reverse strand, counting down.
ACGGCGGTGGGTGTTAGAATGTTTGCTCAGTAATGCGTGATTCCTATGGTAAAAGTACAGCAAGAAACAGGTTCTATACTCGAGACACAAACTGTGCTAAAGAAGATGACTAAACGCAGTGAGGAGCGACAACGATATCAAAATCTCTTTACTTGAACGGGACGCAACGAGAAGAAGAAATAAACATTAGCATGAAACAACCGATTAATGTCAAAGGTAAACAGGTAGCTTAAAAAGTTGTTTGGTATGATTATTTTATTTCGAACCGAACCGTGCAAGAGATTAAAAAAAATATACATAACGTGAGGTAAAGGATAGAACATCATAGTCTTGACAGCAATCGAACGTTTGAGCATAGCATTATTTCTTCCAGACCGATGGTAATATATAAATGCATTTGTGTGTCCCGTAGCAACAGACATACGGAACCAACCAGAAGCACCACCAACATTTAATAGATTGGGACTGTATAAGCGTGTGAGTGAGCAGTAATGTAAAAACTATACGGAAGATTAACCTCCCATTAATGTATCTTTTGGTGGATGATGCATACCAAAAGCAGATGTCTGTCTCTATTACCACTCAATCTGGTTGCCCCAACTGCATTACACTCACACGTACTCTGTTCTGGCGAACATCTTGAACATGATGGCAATTCAGAATAGAAAGTCATTATGTTCTTGACTAGTTGCTTACCTCGGATCATTTCGGCTGCTTGTACCAGCATTGCCGAGAGCATCTTTTACAAACGGTGTACTACAATTCTTTGCCAGTACGTTCTTGGAACGGGACAGTGCATCCGGTTTGCGAATGCCACGTCCATTTACGTAACGGTTTTTGGCGTATCGGTTCTGAGGATAAGTTTCAAAATACAAATGCAAAAAGTGAGATAACGAATGTGAGGTAAACAGGTGAGCTTTCATATCGAATTTATGGTGTTTTTTTTTCAATCATATACCAAGTGAGATGCATTTTTGTGAAGGTCGTAGAGTAAAGATTTAAGCCTGTCAATAAAGTTCAAATTTTGAGTAATAGAAGTGTGATGTTCGAGGAATTTTATCACATATTTCCAGAAATTAATGTACCGATGAATCCGAAAACAAAACAAACGCTTTTACATCTCTCCACACTTCAAAAGGTTCATTCATTTGGCATCCTGTTTTCTTACTGATTTTAATAGAAAAAAAAATCTTACTGACTCTAAAGAAAGTAGGTTTTCATTCGAGAATAACTAGAGAACGTAAGAGCGTTTAGAGTCAGAAATGAAATTTTAAAAAATAAAAAAAAACCATGAAAAAAATTTAAAAACAAATAATATCGATTTAATTTTAAACTTCATCTTATATAATCGATAAACTATTTTTTCATATTTTAAAAAGACAATTCTCGAAGGGATTGATCTTTGAGTTATACTATGTTAACAATAAATTATACTGTAATGAGTGAATCTTGAAATTTCGCACAATTCATATTTGGTAAATAAATAAAGTTCTGAGAATATTAATCTGTTTGACGTCAACACTGTGTACATACTATCAGCATATTTGAAAAAAACGACTTTCTTGAAGAAAGATCCTCAAGAGTAATTTTCATCCTGACGACGGGACATGACAAAATCAAAGTAATGAAAACTAAACTTAAACACTTAAACATAAAAAAACAGTGAAACTTCATACTTACCCTAATAAAGTTGTAACCATTAATATCGTCAAATCGCGAAGATTGCACACCGTCCAGCAACGACGGCACTTGGTTAGCGTTTTGATTGCGGAGCAGGTTGCTAATCAAACTGTTGGCAAACGTAAGCGCATCATTGTTTCCACGGCCTCCGCCCACACTCGTATCCCAAGGATTGATACGGTTGCCATAGTTATTACCGAAGTTGCCACCACCATTACCGCCACCACCACCGCCTCCTCCACCACTGCCGCCACCACCGCCACCACCTCCACCACCACCACGACGGTTATTATTGCGATAAGCCATGACTGCAGTACGTCAATTTACTTCTGCTTTTCGGGAAAATCTGGAAGATACAAAAACCAATCCGCTTAATCAAAGCTCATCGATCCCCAATTTGTTCTACAGAAAGGTCGTAACATCGACACTGATCATCGATAGGAAGCACAGGAGGTATTGATGTAATGTACAGACGAAAACTGATCCAGTTGGCGTCGTACATTGGTGAGGGGAGAAGAGAACTGCCGGTTCGTGAACAAACGGTTGTGAGACATGCGCAGAGAACATTCGTGTAATGTTAGGTATATTTAGCATAAAATTTAATAAAAATTATTAGTCATTGAGTGAACTAAAAATTATTACATTTGGTAGAACATTCCGATTTCGGCTGGAACATAATCGAATAACATTTAATTTCTGTTTTTCACTGTCACTGCATTGTATGCTTTATTATTATCGAAATTGTCATACCTATTTCAATATTGAAATTACCATGGTACCACTGTTTCCAACATAAGATAACTATTATAGAATTTATGCAATTGCCAAAAATGTACCTACAGTAACACGTTCTCCAGGAATTTGTTTCAATCTAGGACAAACAATTTGTGGTAAATAAATTTAATATGCACAAGATAATCGCAAATATAACATCCGTTGTATTGAAACCCATTTCATCAGAATTAGTTTAAAACAAAATGCTTAGTACAGAAAACCGTAAATGATTTACAGGTAAAAAATCACCCCACGAACCCTGCATTTCCGGAATCGTTGCGCCATGTTGTCAAAATCGATCCAAACAGCTGTTGTTCAGAACTAACAAAAAATATCACAATGTATGAGATTTTTCTACCCCACATTTCATTTAATTAAAAATAATCCCATGGTAGAAAGGTAAATATTCACAACTATTGCTCGTTCCAAAAGTACGCAAGGGTTTTAGAAAGTTCGTTTTAGAAACACTGAAAAGCAATATCAATAACATCAATCGATCATTTTCAACCCCTAATTTTATATGAACATTCACACGAATTTTCACAGTACCGGCTTCATTCCACTTGCTGACCGTATGAAATGCAGTAACTGGAAGAGTGTTATTCTGTTTCACTCACTTCAATGTAAGGCAATGGAGTAACTGAGATAGCACTGTCACGAGAAAAGCGCTGGGAAAATCGATATTTTTCCACTAACCAAAATCATCCCCTATTTCAAACTCTCTGTACGAGCTCTGTACAAAAAGGTTTTAGCGAAAAATAAAGCGTATAAGACTACTTTTACGTATCACTAACCAACCGCACAAAAGCCGGCAACTGGAACTTACTAATGAACGTGTGAAATTTGCCAATTATTTTACGCACCACGAAGCAGCCACACAATTTGATAACGATTTCACCGAAAGCCGACGAGTTTTACTCCCTCCACATTTCAGTGCTGTATTGCAGAGTAACTCTATCAGCAATTTGTTACATATGTTGTACTTACTTGATAATCAGAAGAAAAATTTGCACACTTTGAGATACCTTTGAAATTTTCTGAAGAGTACAAAGTCTTTGGAAAAACGCAGGTCAGTCCACACTGCTCTATTTGACAACTACCCGCTTGACAGATGCAGCTATGTTGGCTTCGTTTATAAGGGTAGATCGATGGAATCGATGTTAGCGAATGTATGACAGAATTTATCCTGTTCAAATTTTCGAAAGTTTAAATCGCGTGATAAACCTAATCTATTGTTGGTAACAGATAATCGTACTTTAACTATTAGCTCCAGTTCAGGATGATACGAATCCTCGCGTAGAAGCATGCCTGTTAATTGCGTTGACTATACCCGATGTTTGATATAAATTAAATTCATTCACACCATCCACCACATAAGATGCGGAAGTAGCCTCATTAGTTGAAAAAAATAGGTGTTTTCAGGACGCCAGTTTATTACTGGGTGGTTGAAATTATCGCCACATAGCAGAAATAATAGCCACATAGGTTGTCGCCTTTTTTTACATAGCTTCACCAGGTTTGCTCCTCTTTACTTCCTGACGTCGGGAGTAGGTCTGCAGTGGTGATTTTAGCAACTTAGCAACTTCGGGGGCAACTTAGTTGTTTCGCAAAAACATCTCCCACTCTTTAAATACGGCATTTGAATTGTGTCGGTAGGTTGTACAGGATCGTAGTATTTATTTGGCTTTCGTTTACGTATATACAAATTAAGTAATAATTCTACATAATTCTAACATATGTAACACACTTTCCATTTTCCACGCAGCAAGTAAGCAAGTAAGTTTCGTAGTATCACATCTTTGGGGGCCGTTGTGAAAAATTGGGTGTATCATTAAATTAAACTAACTAATTAAACCATTCAACTGGCCAAACCTTTCTTTCAAATACACGCCACCGAGGACTGAATTTTTGAATTTCGTCGCGTACGAAAGTTGTTGGGCATAGCTTTGTAGCTTCTTTGACCAGCCGGGATTAACATTCGCTCATTAATGCTCCGGTATGGGCAAAATGGGCGCCTGCAAAGTACAAGTGTTGATTGGCTGCAGATAATATCCCGTTCATATGTTGTTTCTGCACTAGATTGTGATTAGTTTTAGATTCCTTTCTATCTTTCCACAGTAAACTAACTATTTTTGATGGCAAGCAGGCAATCCGTGGCGGCATATCGTGTTCGTTTTTCGTATTTTATCGACCAGGGGGAAAAAATTAGGCTTTTGAATCCGTAGTTAATTTTTAATTTTCTTTCAAAAGCACAATTTGGACCGTGGAATTTTGGACCCCAGCAGGCGACTGACCGAAATCGAATGTTAGTATATAAGTGTTGCGGAGCGAGAACTTATCGTGCAGCTTTGTACTCGGGGTTGTACCTGTCGTGCGACAACCCGCAGATGTATGAAGTTGCTCAGTATTAGTGGCTTAGTACAGCCACCGGGAAGGTCGATGCGCCGCACTGACCGAGGTCAACCGTTTGCGTCGTTCAGATGGTTCTGAGCGGGCAGTCTCGCCGTAGCGTCCGGACGAGAGTCAGTGCCGGCAACCGTAGCGTCCTTACGTGTAGATTAAGTTTTAATGTGTCTTAAATATATGTAGTTCTACGT
>JXWZ01014403.1:0-127733 GCA_000956215.1 Anopheles farauti No. 4 | reverse complement strand
AACCGAAAACGTTTTTTGGACTCCAACGCCAGCCAACGAATGGCTCATCGGTATAAGGCTAGTAATTAATTTCCCAACGCTGAGGTAATTTCTTAGCTTTTATCTACCGGGAAGCCTCGGAATTCTCCGAGTCGGAAAACTTGTTTCTGAAATAAGTTCATCTTATGAACGCTCATGATTTGATTGTTTTCAAAATGTATTAAATTAAATGGAAGCAAGCTTAACATTTGTTCATTAACGCTTGGAAGAAAAGCCTTTATTTGCAGAAATGCAACAAATAATACAAAAATCAACCGCACCGACGGAGCTGAATATCGTAGTGGGAAGGGTACGAACCAAATGACCTAGCATCCAATCTGAGTAAAATGAAACAATTTGCATATTTTATTGTGACTTTACCGGTTCGACCCCAAAGACCGAACGTAACACCAAGTGCGTTTTCACTCCTCTCGGTCGGTGTGTGTGTTGGGGTTTTTTTTTCCCCTACTGCTGTTGTAGTTTTGTTATTCGCTTGCGGTTATGCTCCCGGTGCCGCTATCGAGCACAAACACATTTTGAATTACTGGGGCGCTCGTATGCGCTTAAAAATGCGTGTCCGTGTTTGTGCGTGTTTGGACGTTTTGAAACGTTTTGAATAGAAAAGCATAATCTCTTCGGCTCGCAGCGTTCCACCGTTTGAAACCGTTTGCTGCCAACGCTCGTGTGGTGCCGGTGGGTTTGTATTTCAGATCGCTATCGTAATAAAATACGCTTCACTTCCATATTCCAGCCGTTGCGCTTGGTGAGCGATGCGTATGCGTGTTCGTTTGAATGCGTGTTCGCCTTTTTGCAGTTCGAATTTACATTTACCTTTACGCATATTTTTTTGCTCTCGGTTATGTCCAACCATAAATCTGATTTACGCTTCTCAGAAGCGTTATTATTCGGGATCTGCAGTTGCAGTCCTTTCCAACCAGCGATTGTTGAAAATTGTTTGATATTTCATTGCATGTAAAGGCAGATGAAAAATTATTACAATCTCAAATCGTTAAAACGATGAAAACCTGACAGGAGTTTGGTTGGAGTTTGACTGAGCAGTTGATTGAAATACTTCCCACTGCAAGATCCCTCCCCTCTCCCCCCGTAGCCCGATAAGCTATTGAAATCATTCGTTGCGTACCCGAACGTTCAAGGCTCATCGTTTCGGTTCCGTGACGTGACAGTAGCTCCATATGGAGCTTCGGGATCGGGAAAGCATGGCAAGAGCATGAGCGAGCGTAAAATGATCAGCGAATGGAAAGTGCAGTTTTAATAGAATTTATTAGATTGACATGCTGTTGCCGGAATTGGTGCCTTGGTGCCGCCGGTGCCAGTGCCATTGTTAGAAACGAACGAGTGATTCGCCCAGTTCCGCCCACGGATACACCCCGACACACGGAACATTCTACACCAAACCATCATCATCATCATCATCATCATCATCATCGTTGCGAGTGGCGATTGTTAGGTACGTTGTGCGTGAAAATTAAACCCCGTACAGTGTTGATTTGAATTAGCATATGGGTGCACTGCTGTTTTTCTCGTGTTTATTTTTTGCTTTATAGCACACCCACCAAAACCGATTCGTCTCACCTCCATCCCACTGTCGTGGCTTGCCGGTAACCTGACGGGTGGAAAAGAAGTTGAAAAGAACGAGAGCAAAAGAGAGAGAGAGAGAGAGAGAGAGAGAGAGAGAGAGAGAGAGAGAGAGAGAGAGAGAGAGAGTCAGAGTGTGCGCGTTGGACAACGAAATGCAATTATACGGTATAAATTAAATTAGCATAACTATTAAAAGCGAGGTGGTGATACGGTGTGCCCGGCCGGGATGGACGGATTAGCTCGATATATAGGAAGGTGGGTTTGGGGGGAATGGGTGTGTAGAGGTGTGACTATTCCAGATCGGATGCAATCGAATTTTCGCTTCGGGACGCTACGGGCCATTTGTTGGGCCGGTAGAATCCAACGCAGACGCCAACATTCTCCCGTTGTCGAATGTTGATCGAAGCGTCGAATCGATTGGACGAGTTTTTAGGTTAATCAATTTGAGAAGATGATGCGTTGGGTAAGCTTTGCAGCTTTGGTTCGGTTCGGTCGTCGGGTTTGGTTTGGCACGGAGCGATGGCAATTGCATTAGTGAAAGCAGATACAGGCGGCGAAATAGTTGAGCTTTGTTGAGTGTCGGGTAGATGGTGCGATGCCGTTGTTTCGATTGATCCAAACTGAATTAAAATTTTAAGTTGATCTGTATCGAAATGAGATGATCTAGATAGTTTAGAAAAATATTGCTTAATAAACTAATAATTCATTATTTTGCTCCCTGCCAGGTGACAATACGCTAAAGTAAGAAAATTGGTTGCAATTATTTATATTTATCATGCAATATTTTGTAAAACATTTGAACAATTATAAATAATATGTTATTGTGGAAAGCTTTCTACAAGAAGATGTGTAAAAAGATGATTTTTTTTGCTTATTGATACAGTTTGTGGTTTTCAAATTTTATTGTAGTCAAATAACTTATAACTTATCAAAAAAAAAAAATTAACATTTTCGTACTTGTAATAATCTTCGAGTTAAATTATTCTAAATTTATAATATTTCTATATTAATTCAATTAAAAATATGCAAAAAAGATAAAAATGTCCTAAAAGTAAATATTAACATTAATCCTAAAATAAGAATGTTTTTATTCTGTGGTTTCATAATGAAAAACAAAGTGTGTATTAAGCCATTTAAAAACGTATAATTGAAAATAGTTAATAAATGGAACGTCATTCGTATTTTGAATTCATTAATTGGTTTCAAGTAAAATGGTGCAGTTTACTTTCAAACTCAAGGTACATCAGACTCGGCTGTAAGATTAGATTTATAGTACAATCGACTTCTACAAACGATTGTAGAAGGCTTTGATAAATTTTCATTCGTTAAAATAGTATGACTTGAAAAGAATTAAATAAAGCTGCTCACTCTCATTGTCAAACACCGAACAAATAGCAATCAAAAATTGAAATTTAATAATTCATACTTGGTTTTCAGCATTTCTTTTTGTACTTTTGATGTTCGTTCTATTAAATGTTTGATATTAAAAATTTCGTCCAATTAATGCTGCATACAGCGGAATAAAACACATGTTCATGTATCAATAATAAAGCAAGAACCAAAACAAGTATTAACCTGAATCAAGCATGAACACTGTGTTGAACAAGAAGGATGCAGCAACAAAATGGTTGATAAATAAATAACAGAGCTTTGCTGGCGCTGTTGTGGTGGAGCAAAAAGCTCGATTGTTCGTCTTCACTACAGCACTAACACTCGAGAGCACTTTTGGAACGCGAAAAAATAACAAAAAAAACACACACACAAAAATGATAGCACGTTGGCCAACAAAGTGCAAACAAATGGCCTACGGAAAGGTGGAAGCGGGTTGCGGGTTGCGGGTTGGTGGTTTAGGAATTTTCAACGGAATAATAAAAATGCAAACTAAACTTTTCCACGGCGCACGAGCAGCACCCTTTGCGCTTCACCAGGTTTTCTCTTTCCCATTTCCCCCGCTGCCACTACTAACTACTAGCTGAGCAATTCGTACCTGGGCGCATACTCAAATCCCACCCATCTACCCCCACCGACACCGCTTTTCGGACGATTTGTCATCGATGGCCACAGGAGTGATGAAGAAGTTTGCTTTCGGAAAGTCGGCGGTAAGTTGGATCGAAACGATGGCCCTTAAGATTTCCTTCTTCGTCTCGCTGCCTATCCGCCCCAGAACCGGTGCAGAAAAGGCTATAACTGGAGAGAACAAAACCGCCCCGAGTCCAGCTACGGTCCAGCTTACCGGCTTCCTGTAGCCGAACTGATCCTGCCTGCCAAAGCAGCATTTTAACGTTCACCGGTGAAAAAAAAAAAACCTTCACACGGCGAAATGGGGAAAAACTTTTGCACACAAAGTGAGCGAACGCGAGGAGAGGAAGAAAAAACTTTAAAAAATTTCGTTTTTCCATTTCATTTGCATCCAAACATTCCCCGCCTCGTGCCGTGCGCATTCCATTATCCTTCCTTCCTTCCTATTAGGCGGCGGGGTTATACGCTTCGGTATGTGTGAACCGGGAATGTTTGGATGGCTTTTAAGGCGTCACATCCTTATGGAAGGTGTTTTCATCCATAGAAACTTTTTCCAACGCTAGCTGAAGATGAAACCGAGATCGGTTGGTTGCTTTGCCAGCAGCATTCATCATCTTGATCACGCACACATACAGACGAACATTCTTGGTAGCAAAAACGGGTCCACCGATACATGGCAACTTTCACACATCCAATGCAAACATTGCCCATTTACGATAGTGTCTTTTACAAACAGAAAGTACAGGAATAGAGCTGCTAGCCAAGGTAGTAATAGCGTAACGATGAGCGATTGGGTGTTCGAAGTTTCGTTATCGCAAATGTTGATATCAAAATATTTTCTAACCATTTCAAGCAAAAGCAATGGGAGGGGAAATATTCAAACTAAATCACTGCAGATATGTTCGGTTCTAAGGTGGTTTGATGTTTTTGAGGACAAAAAGTAGATTGGTTCAGAAAGAGCGGAAGAGAAAGAGAGAGAGAGAGAGAGAGAGAAAGAGAGAGAAAGAAAGAGATAGTAGTAGGGATGAGAGGAGAAGTAATACGTAGTAACAAATAGAATTTCATTAGTTTTTGTGACCATCGTTGAGATGATTTTTAAAGAGTAGGCTGGTAAATGTGATTGAATATTTTCCGTAACCGACCATATGTTTCAAACCCTTTGTTGTTGTCGGTTTTGATGTTACATTGTAAGGATGTGGAAATCTCACTTCACCAGTAGGTATGAAAACAATAAAAGCTGTATATAATGTATGTAGTTGTCCAGAAATCAGAGTTCAGAATTTGTGAAATGGTTAAAGTAAACGGATCATGGAGAATAAATGTGTGTAATAAATTTGACATTTCAACAACCTGTGTAGGCAAAATACGAAAATAACTTGAAAACAATTTCCAACTAACAGCTGTAAAAATATGGAATCAAACAATTGGATTCGATTGGTCTTATCACTACGAGTTTATATATGAGATGATAATCAGTTATCATTTATCAGCTAGACTACACGCTTAAGCTGATGAGCTTAAGTAAGACATCAGTCACCTTCTTGGTCAGCCGATTTCTTGTGCAGACTGGATTAGAAGGTGGCTTTGCCAAATATATCGGTGATTTAGCTAAAAGTTTTTCATAAAACTAGCCCTGGAAAACAGTCAACTCTGCGTTGCATAATTGGAATCTGTTGCATAAAAATAATCAATCTCGAATAATAAAAAAAATCAATTAATCAATCTTCGAATACAAGTAACCTTTGATGTACAGTATTTAAATATCAAACCTTTTCGTTAATTAAGTATGCGATTACAAATTGTTTTGTATTTTCAAACTATATTTTTCACATCCTCCATTTCGTTTTCTGAGAGAAAGGACTTATAAATAAAACAAAAATTATTTTTATATTAATATTATGGTTTTGTATGATTCATATCATTTGAGAATGTGCTAGTTATGATGCAACGGAATTTGATTACAATCTTATTCTACAATGGAAAATGATTTTTCAATATCAGAACTTATTCGCAATAATAACGTTTATTATCATTAATCCTTCTTCATCAGATCAGATAGAAAGTGACCAATTTAGATACCTTCGTACATCTCAAAATTTTATAAATAAAACAGATGAGAACTTATCATTACCATCATTTTAACAGTAATGCTTTGAATAGCGAAGGAGAGGAAAACCATTGCACTAATAAAAAAGAAGCTTACTGGTTTCTCAAAGTTTTACTCTTAATATTGTGTTTTCGTTCCTAATCTTCTCACGATTCAGTTGACAAGCGATACAACGTGTTGTGAATTTGTATATCGTTACTAAAAAAATCATATTCAATGCAGAATTAGGTTAGGAAAAATAAAACACTCATGAAAAAAATAAGTATATATAAATAAATATTAAATATTTATATATATTAAATATATTAAAAAAATAATTATTCTGTCACAGGCCATTTAATCAAACTTTTTAACGTTAAACACAAAAAATTTTCTACAATCAATTAAAACTACAATCAATAGAATATTTTAAACTCAGATTGCTTGTGGTTATTCAAACGACTAAGCCGTGATAATCGCAATTTTCGAAGGTCTACTTTAAACAATAAAAATATGTTATTGTTATGATTTTTTTTCTCTTTGTATCGCAATTGTAAAATAATTGTCAACTGGTGTTTATTAATTCGAATTTATTCATGCTTTTAAATTTATGCCAAATACGATGACGAAGCCAAATACAATGAAAATATAAATGTTTCTTTTGTGCAACGTGTAATAATCGTTTTCTTTGGCATTACACTGCTACAAGAACTGTTTATCCTTTTATAAAGCTTTTCTCGTTTGTTTGCCTTTCATCAAGCTAATCCGTCGATTTTTAGCACGACGCCAACATAAAAGTTTACACCACGGGAGCGTAGTTCGTTTGATTCTGCTATTGAATTCAATTGTCTATCAAGTATTCGTTCATGCAAACAAAATAACATGCGACACTGAAAACAAAAATCAACGTATTTGATAAAAAAAAACACACACAATTACACACAGTGCTACACTATTTTTTCCTCTACACTCGAGACAAAATGCACACAAAACATTAAAACGAACACCCACGGTTTTGTAAGCGAATGCTCGCGTTTTCCACACGGTCGGGAGAGATGGGATGCGCCCGGCTCATGGGCCACCAAGTTGGGCATTATTCAGCGGAGAATTTATGGCTACTGCATTGCAAAACCATCATCACCACCAACCGTGGACATCCTCTCCCGTCCTTAACATTCCGCTCGTGAGCTTTTCAGTTCCAGGCTAGCATTTTAGTCAGTCAGCTAGACTGTCAGCCCGTCCGATGTCCAGTCCATCATCGACAGACGGCAGGCGGATCGTTCAATTACGCATATCATCAATTTCCCGCTTGCTACCTCCCGCTGGTCAGGTTTTTTTTGTGTCCAGAATCCCGATTTTCCTCGAATGAGTGCGAATCATAGGGTGACAGCGAGAGAGAAAGAGATGAGAGAGGGAGAACAAGAGGATGAGAGTTAACAGAAGGGCAGGGGAGGAAAAAATATATACATACAAATTGCCATTAAAATGCATTCACTTTCCTTTCCCATTGGGACGCTTCTGGAGGTCCGAAGGGGTGAATAGGAGAACGCAAAATAAAAACACCAACCCCAAGTAAGCTTCCGCTGTGCAGCTACGCCAACGCCATCACGTGCAGGACAGTGTGGTTTTTCCCTTTATTTTGTAATTTCCACCCATTTCCCAGCACTCCATAGCACGTACGGTCCCGGAGAGAGAACCTTCCCTCCCGGGGGAGTAGAGGGAGCATAAACTGTCCCTCGGCTCCCCCTGGACAAGCTTTTCTATCAGTGCGATGTGCGATGAAGTAGTAGTAGTAGTAGTAGTAGTAGTAGTAGTAGTAGTAGGAAAATAAATCGACAAACGCTCATGTGGTGCATCGCTCAATCGCTGCACCAAACGACGGTTTTTACAGCATGCATTGGTAGATCGGCGAATTTGCATCGCGGCACAAAGCTGTAATTACAGCTCCACCACTGGGTGAATCGGAGTTGCTGGCTTTTTATAACAACAGCCAGTCCGATTTCAATTGGTTAGGCTCTTGTGCCGTCCTCTCACCTCCTCCATTCGTGACGCGTAAAACAAAACAAATAAAAAAAAACAACATAGAAAAACCGCACAAAAAACAATAATCGCTTCGACGGCACGTTTGGACGGGAGGGATTTTAGTTATTTCCACCACTGTTGTTCACCGCCTGGGTGCTGGGTCTCTTCAGCGCTGTGCTTTATTTGCATATTTGTAAAATTAAAATTGATCATCACTGCATCCCCCTGGGGAATCGAATGTTTCATTCCGAGCATACATTTCGATTAACATCATAAAAATGTAAATTGCGTGACTGACTTTTGTAGCAAAAATTAAAATAAAATCAATCACAGTAGGCTATGAGATGGATTCATTCGCCTCCCCTCCTCAAGCATCAGCTCATCTGTCAAAGTCGTCCTCCTTAGCGAACTCTAAAATAACACATGAACATACATTTTAAACCACCAACAATCGGACATTAGAGGCACAAAATATGATGTGTGTATGTATTTGTTTTTCTATTCGCTCTGCTTGCGATTTTCTTTTTTCCCTCTCTTGTACAACATGGGTGCGCGCATAAATGCACCACGATTCATATCGCGCAACACGCTCTAGCTGTACCGTCCCCATGTGCTGGTGGAAAAATAACGATAATAACGATTTTCACAAACTGTTGCAGGGAAATCGCTTTAATTATATACGGCTCGCGTGATTGGATTTCATAATTTAATTGAAGCCTTGTGCAAACGATACAAGGAACAAACAGCCAGGAAACGCCGGGCCAACCAAGTGCCAGTGCCTACTTTCGGTTCCAGTTTCGCATGAAAATGCGGCTATAGTCAAGAGTAATGCGCATTCTTGACAAAACACTATCAAAAATTAGCAGAAATATTGGTTTAAGTGTTTATTTCGTGAAGACAACTTTACGTCCTTAGTAAGCTTTCATAATGGATTCTTTGAAATTATTATGATTTGACAGAGTAAAATTGAACGATTTTTGAAATGGTCGAGTTATTTCAGAACTTTAATGTTTACTTCATGTTTACGAAGGTACTGGATTCTTCAATATGATTGACTTTTTTTTAATAACCCCTATTAAGTTCATGTAAAAATCAAGATATTTATCTTGAAAGTTGTTTCTTACCATTTATTAATTTCATATCCCTGTTTAATTTCCGTTTGCGATCTTAACAATTTATGAAACTATTTTTAATATTTCATGCAATTTACACAAAGGACACAAAGTATTTTACGGATTAATACGGAATTACTGTATGAAAAAACGAGCCGCTTTTCACTTTGAAAATGTCTCAACAAACAAGCTCACCACATTAATAGCCGGTAAATGACCTGCAGTTTACATAATCATTCATTAAAAAACGTTATTAATTGCCAACACTAAACATTATAATTAGGCTTTATATAATATGCTCACCATAGATAACGCCACCAGATATAATCAGTATTATCTTTCAATTTAATATCCTTAAGAATGAGTTATATTCTAGGCCTGTAACTTCGTCGTGAGCTAAATTTTTATTTATAATATAAGAAAAATTATCTCTGTGGCCAACTGATTTCATGATTACTTAAGCAGCATACAGCAAATCCATCTGTAGAATTTTACTGGCGTGTTCATTAGTTCATTTTTTTGTATTCTAAAAGCTCAGCATTTATACTGGTTCGACAGTTTAGATGCTTGTTTTTTTTCTTATGTGTTAAAGATTGCAATAGAAAAAAAAATTTGAAAATTCAAATTAAAAAGTCAAACGTTGTGTTTTATTTTTTTATATTTTTTTATATTTTTTATAATTTTGATGCTGTTTTTGGCTCAACCATTAAAACTTACATAGCAAAAAATAAAAATGAAAAAATAGCTGTTAGAAATGTAACGTCTTGCGTTAGGTGTTTTCCAAATTTATTTGTACTTATTTTTAGTTATTTTATTTTTAGTTATTTTATTTTTTGTTTATTTGTATTTAGACATTAGTTTTGAAGGCTTTTTATAAACGTCTTTTTATAACACACCTATTGATTTGAAGGAGTGAGGCAGTTATTTCAAGATTCTTGTTTTTTTTTTTATCTTTAAAGCATACTATTTGTGTTTTGTTGAACATCATTCAGTATATCTTGAGTATTTAAACGTTCATTGCCAGCTAAATACAATCCCGCAAAGTAGCTATGTTTTGTTAATTTATTCCACAGTTTGAAAACAACACAAACCAACGATAATAATTTAACTTTTAAGTATGAAACAAGCTTGTTCAAATTGATATGCTTAGAATTACTAAAAAACATTCGAATCTCGTCATCGTTACTATGAAATTACAACGTTTTTTTTCATAAATATTTAATATTCCTATGTCACCAATCTGTTTGTGACCAATTGTGTAGGGTTATGTGTAACCTACTGATGTTAATTTATTTTTCAGATTTTCTCACAATTTCACTTCCTGACTCGAACGTACTGGTGGAACAAAATCAACCTCTAAATCGTGTACGGTTCATGCCCGATTCTACCCCACAACAACCACTGGTGGTGGAAGCAACCACTGCCCTGCCTCGGATCTTTTGCATACCCCGTGCAATAATTATTCATTGACATTGTAGCATAAATCTGCACCTAAAGTCTGTAATTTAAATTCGTCGCTCGCCCTCAACACCATGCGCCCGTGTACCGATATCGTGTTCACGTTCACCACACGGTTCCTACGTGGCTTGACGATCGGTTCGGCACAGTTTGGGTACATTTTGTAACTGGGCAGGGATGGTGGGAGTGGACGGTGCTGGTTGGAAAACGGACGGGAAAACTTTTTGCCCAATGCAACTTCGCGGCACCCGAGACGGTGACCTCGGTCCATGCTGCCTCGGAGTCTTAGCCCTTCACTTCCGTCAGTACCCATAGCTCCGAAGAGGAAATTTGTTGCGGGGAGGAAGAGAAACGAGCGGGTGTGTGTGTGTGTGTGTGTGTGTGTGCGCGCGAGCGCGCAAAGGGCACGTTTGTTCGAATGTGGCGAGAAAATTATTATGTTTCGCGTCGAATCTTACGAAATTATTCATATTGCACGCAGGCTCGCGGTTCGCGCGACGCATTTGCACGACTCCGCTCCCCCTTCCATTTCCCCCTTCCGCTCGATTACCGATGCAGATGCATTCGCTGCAGTTGCATCCAATGAACCACAACAGCACCGTTTGCCTTTAAGCCATGCGGCCACGGCACGCATGAAGAACGTGGCCACCGGGGCGGCTCGTTAGGGTTTGAGCATGAATGTATTTTGTTTCGTTTTTTTTTTTGCGCTGCTGTTCACATTATACCTCTACCCTTTCCACCCAGCGATGCGGTGTGCCGTCCCCTGGTTGCCCCTGGATGCCATCACCCGGGTATGGTCGAGCTGGCCAGTGTGTTGAATCATAGTAATTTCGGATTGGGTTTTTCTCATAAGTTGCAAGAAGTAATTTCGTGGTTTTTGTGTGATTGGATCGAAATTTCATTACACTCGAGCGCACTCGAATGCAAAATGACGATAAAGTGCCATTAATAATGTAATAAAATTTTACGAGCCCAATCTCCGCCCGCTCGGTCCACCAGGCACGGACGGAGGGAGAGTGTTTCTTCCTCCTGTGGCTTCCTCCTTCACGGCAGCAGCGATAAAAAGTTCATATTCTCGGCCTACTATGCGAGAATCGGTCAGCTTTTCCAGCCCCAATTTATAACTCATTGCGTAGCCGGTCGGTTCAACCGGCCGGTCCAGCACCCGACCGGAGCCTTCTTATTTCATTTTTGAGTTATTGATTTTCGTGGTGGCGACTGCGGTGGTTCGGGCCCATCGATGGCAACATTGTGTGCCGTTTGATCGTTACAATTATGCGATGGGTGAAAAATATTTTCCACAGAGGCCCGCTTGGTTTTGGACCCGGGGAAAATTGATTACGATAGATTGAAACATTTTGCCGGAGAGGGTGCGTAGCCCTGCGGTTACATGGCTTACATTTTTATTTTGCAGTTGTAATGTATCTTAGCGGAGAAAAAAACATTGAAGCGAATGTAAAATACGATTGTAATTTGTACCATTCAAATTGTGAGCGATGACCATTTTATGCAGATCGAGCATTACACCAAATTACTCTATAATATATCACAATAAACAATGAAACATGCAAATGGTTCAGGACGTTTTTGAATGAAGCTCATAATTTTATTTTTTGCTTTAAATTGATTAAAATGGCTTGCAACATTTCAAATCTGAAATAATTCTTCGTGCTGAAAAAGTATTTGGTTAATTTTTAAAGTAAAATTATCAAGAAAACAAAAAATTAATGATCAATTTTTAAACGTATTTTAATGTTATATTGCTTTCTTGTACTTGCATTATATGTTTCGTTAAACTTATATAATATGAGTAAACATATTTAATTACAATCGATTAAAAATTGTTGTAGATTATAATTGTTAAAACTGTATGACATACAAGAGAATGGTAAGAAAGGTATGAGGATATGAGATAATTATGTATTCATTTTTTAAAAACTAATTAAATTGTTAAAACCTGATTTTCATAAAATTGATTAAATATTGTGATACAACAAAATATTTTGGTTCTAGAATAGCATAAAATTATCCTGCTGTAAGAAAAACCACTTGAAATTATTGTGATAATGATTTGAATTCAGCTGTATGTTAGACTTAAAACGTTTTCTTCTTCTTTAACATGTGTCATCTTGGTTATCATTACAAAGAGTAATATTGTGTACCAAATATAAATTAAAATTTTAATGGGAATTAAAATTAATATTTCGAAGATAATTTCAAATTCGCCAGAATGGATTTCGATAACTTTATCTTGCAGTGAGATTTGAATCATTGGGTACACATTGGGTTTAAGTTTAACAAAATGTATTCATGTTATTTATGTTTTGTTTTGCTTAAAGAATATCTGACGAAAAACAGACACTTATTTTCAATATTTTATCGAATCTTTCTTTATACCTTTAAGTACTGTTTCACTAGCATAAATGTTTTAAATAACCAGCCATCAGGAAGCTTCGTTGTAGATTCTTCCTTAAAACCTTATTACATTTTAACGCACTTCCCGCATGAAAGTGACTGGTAAACCTTTGTCAATTATGCTAATAGCGCTTCATTCCGAAGGCTTAAGTACAGCCCAACCCAACCGGCTGCTGCGCGATGCCAACTGTAGCATTATGCGGACGATATTTCCCGTGCCAAATAGACCGAAGGAAGAAAAAAGGCACTATTTCGCCTAACGAAAAGCCTATTAAAAATGAATGACAAACAGTCGCGAAGTGGTTTTAGCTCCGCAGAGACTCTTCATTAGGCCGATTTACTTGCCCGGCCGGGCACGAGCGCGCGTCTGGCCGGACGCGAATTGGTGAAGAACACCGCACACGAGACAACTTATTTATGGACACCGAACTGACGCAGGGCCGATTGCAAGGCTGAAGGTGAAGTTTGCTAATCGATTCATGGTGGTACGGTTTGATAATTATTTCGGCGGTAGCCGTAGACAGGTTGAAAAATAGCTACAATGTGAGCCGCATTTCGCGCGGAAACGTTGGCGCCGGCAAAGCAATAAACGCTAAACTTTAAATCCGATTTCGTTACGAATATTCCACCGATGCCCCAATTTGTCGCCCCGGGCAGAAGGGGATGGCGAGAGGAAGTTTCGTTTTCGTTGCCCGAAGGGTCGCTGTTAATGCTGCCCCGTGCGTACTGGTGCAAAAGAACCGCTCGAGTGGTTTTAGGTTATTAATCCCCCGAGGCGAGCGGCTGGTCAGTCGGAGGGAAAAATCATCATTTCCGTATCGAATGCTGGGCCTGCTCCAGTTGGTGTCAATCGGTCGCGATCGGAGCCTTATGGGAACGGGGAAGGAAACATGAACCATTTGCCGCACACAGTCGCAGGAGCGCAGGAGGAACGCGGGAGAAACGCAGAAGGTCCTTTGCCTTAAGCCGATTTGTGGATGATTAGCTGCTGGAGAGCGTGTATGATTCGTACGCACTTCCTGTTCGATGGTGGTTTTTGTCGTGGTTTTAAGCGGGTTTTCTGTGATCGACGGGTTTTCGGGGAGCACCATGGATTTGGAGGTGAGTTTTGAGGCTTCCGAAACGGCCGTTCCTATTGCGACACTCATGTAAAGCGCTTTATCTTTAGCGCTTCAAACGCAATTCCTAATGCCGTACGATTCTTCGGGGCAAGGATTATACCGAAGAGTGTTTTCATGCGGCATCAAGTACACGTTTTTGAAGGTGAGTTATAATTTCGCCCGCCCGGGAGGTAAAACCAACGTCTGGTTACCATGGCGATCGGAAAAAATGTGTGTTGCTGCAATTAAGTTTTACGAGTAAAGATATTAAACTTAGATATAATCAATCAAATCCTGCATCCAAATCATCGTCTCCTCCACCGGTCGGTGAATGAAACGGGCAATAAAATATTAATTTCATTCATACTGTTCGCTTTGATTTCGATGGCTGGATCGGATGTTCAATCGAACCAAAGCGGCCAAGTGCGTCGTAAAACCTAAAATAATAACCATACAACAGCAGCCCAAAACACCCACGATCGGGTAGTTTCAAACGATAAAGGTTCGAATTTCTGTAGGGAATAGCGGAGCATGAGGTGGCAGTTGCTAAATTTTCATCATAACAACTTACAAAAAGTTGTTTAAACCAATAATAAATAGTCTCAAAAATTAACTCGATTCTCATTGTTATCGATAATTAAATACATTATTTAGCTTCAAATGAAAATAACATACATTCTTTTTTATTTTAGAAACTTTCCAAAAAAAATCTAACAACTTGAAAGCATGCTGCCAAACACTACATTTTTCACAGAAAATACACAAAAAAATGGATTACAGTAAAAAAATAAAAATAAAAGAAGAGATAAAAAAATAATCTTTTACATCAACGCTTGTTTGAACTATAATTTTCATCACATCCCATATATTTCAACTGTTCGTTTTCCTATTTGTATAACCCGATCCACAATTATTTTTTGCCATTATATTAGCAATAATACCTGCAATATAAATGGAAGAATTTTTTTTCTAATTACATCGTTTTACTCCACGCTCCCCTAACGTAGTTGTTCATATTATTCTCCTAACCCAGTGAATACACGCCAATATTTTCCTTCAGACATCTGTGTCGCCGTCGTCTTCCTATCGGGGTGGCCAGCCATACCCCTGCCGATGTGTATGTTTGTGATTTATTTGCATCGTTTTCTTTACTAGCACTCCGCCACCAGCACTGACAGGAAATTTGCTGGTGTGGTTTTATGCGAAAGTGCAACTGCACCGGGGGTGCACCGGCCGGTGTTATGCATCGGTCTATGCAAAAAGGACGCGGGATTATAATTACATGGATGGCAAATTGGAAAGCTGATTTCCAACACACATGCACACGCACACACCGACACACACACACCCGGGGCACACAAATGGCGCTTCAAATAAATCGTATTGCCGAGGAACCGGAAACGCATCGGTGGGGGGGAGGAGGGAAATGGGCGGCCAAAGGCAAAACTACCGAACACAGGTGCAGTAAATCACGTTGACCCGAGGCAAACAAGCATCGATTTTGTTTTTAATCCTGTGCCACTGCTATGTGCTACCGGTCGTTCCTTTATCGGGTACGTGTACGTGTGTGTGTGTGTGTGTGTGTGTGTGTGTGCGTGTGTGTTGTATGTGTGTGTGTGTGTGTGTGTGTGTGGTTTCCGTGCCGTGTTGGATTGGGCGGTCGAGCGACTTTGTCAGCAACAAGAGTGCTTGGTGTTGCTCTTAATTAAGGCCAATTCAGCAGGCGTTGAATGGTAGTCTGGACCGGGCTAGGATTACTTTGAACAAGAACGTACACGTCTGCTGGTTTGCATGTGTTCGATGCACTTTGACGACTCTTTCACCCGCCCTAGAATTCTGCCTCCTCCCCGGGTAAAGCCCACCCGGGTGGCCCATGATCGGGCTCGGTGTCAGCGGCGATGTTGTGGTATGGCCATCTTCACAAATGATCTTTATTTTATTGCCTCACATGACGCTGCGAAGGCCGCGTCGTAAAACTTCCGAATGCTGTAGCTGTGCTGGTGCTGGTGCCCGTTTTAATTGGTACTTTGCACATAAATAATTTTATTCTTTACTGCACCGTAATTTGAATTTTATGTGTCTCTGATATATGAAATAAAGGCTTCTTCGGACGGGGACGCTGCCGCATATGTCATTGGCACGTACGGGCGAAAATAGATGGCACCGATGGGCCGGAATCGATCACCGTCCGAGGATGTGCGTCCTTTTGTGGTGTGATTTCACCACGGATCGGTAGCTACCGATGGTTGATGGTTTGTTTTCTGTTAAATAGTTAACATTTTTCAGCCCACAGCAGGCGAATTCCATTTGAGCACTTCAGAACAAACCACCTTCGGGATTATTTTAATGTAATGTAATGATTTTTCGATGGAGGAAAGTATTGCATGATTCATTCGTTGCAAATGTATGGGTTTTTCCACACATTTTTCAAAGAGTGCACTGCACATCATGCCATGTATAAAGATTAAAACTGACCATTTTTTTGAAATCTATCTGTAAGTTCCTTCGAGACAAATTAATCACAATGATTATTATCAATGAAAAATGATTGAAATAATATTCTATCATATGTATTGAACTGTTATCTTCTCGTGTAAAGTTTGACACACAATTCTTCGTTTCCATTTGTGAACATCGTTTAGCAAATCATATCAGCTTAAGAGTGGGATATAAGAATTGATTTTAAATTTTTCGCTGGAAAGAAAGAAGCATAATTAACATCTGAAAATATTCAACGTGTTGTAAATTTTCATGTCATTATTTGGAGCTAAATTATTTTTTATTTAAAATAAGGTAACGTGTGTAAATTACACCTAGTGAAAGAACGAATACAAGAAAACATTGCGTTTTTTTTTTGTATTATCATGTTCCATTCGTAATAAATATCATACGTGCGATTTAATCAACATTTAGCTGATATTTTCAATGTTTTTTTTTCTCAATTAATAACATTATCGCATGTTTCACCATCGATTACATCAGAAACATTCACTCCACGAACGTAAAATCAAACTCGATTTCGATTTTCATTTCCAAATGATTTATGTCACATTGCGCCCAATGAATAATTTAGCATAATAGGTGCATGTGCCAGTGCTGCTTTCATCGAAAATTGGCCGACCACTTGTGCCTAATGTCCTTAGGATGAGAGAGAGAGAGAGCGCGGGGTGGGCCGTTTCAAAATCTGCAGGAAATAAATCAATTCAATCTAACCGGATCGACGATGTAAGTGAATTTTTCGGAACGGCCGTCAATCGGCCGGCTGGTTGCGCCGTTGCACCAAAAACGCACATCCTAATGAGTGCGCGGATGCATTCGCATCCGATGCGCATTTTCGGAGCGACTCGCCCGAGGCGGCGTCTGATTTATGATACTGGGCCACGGTTTTCTCGGCCGCTCGGGTTCGGGTTCACAAATTACGAAATCAAACGCCGGAGCTTATCACCTTCTGGGTGGCATTGGGTGGGCCACCGTTCCCGCATGCATTGCCCCGTCGCGAACCATGGCGGACGCTGACAAGAAAAATAATATTTGCCGTCGTTTTTGCTGCCGACCGACAACCGTGGGACGCTGGTGGGTGCGGGCGACGTGGGCTTAGGTGGTTGAGTTAACATGTACCAGACGTAACGATCGGTTGGCATCCTTCCCAGTATGCAATCCGGCTCGGGCACAATCCGTAGGCTCGTTCATCGTTCGTCCGTAGATGCACCTAATCAATCACCATTTCCACGGACTGTGCGGGCCACGGGTTTCCGGTACCGAGAGCCAGCACCGAAGCACCGAATGTGTAATTCTGCCTTGGCGGCGTATTTGGATTCGGGTGGAAATGATTTGAGCCTCCTGTCCTGGCAGCGGCCATTTGCCAACTTTGAAGCGAGGCGAGGCGATGAGGCGACGGGTGTAAACATCGAAATTGCATACCGAGCTAGGTTCGGCCGGGTTTACCCTTGGACGGATTCTCCGGCTGGGCGAATCTGGACGGACGAATTGATGAATGTTGTTTCTGGTGCTGCTGCTGCTGGCTGCTACCAGGTTCAGAGTAACAGACGAGCTGCCTGGGCAAGGAGTTGCATCGGTGCATTAGCCAAAGGCCACAGCTTAACATTTGCCGGCCCCTGGCAAACGTGTGCCGAGGAAACGCATCTCGCTGACCCCGTCCTGGTGGAGATCGTTGGCTCGGTTCCATAGCGCTCGGTATAGGGAATCAAAATTTCTGTTGATTTCTCGTACAGAAATATGCAGCCTCGCGTTCCAACCTATCCGAAGCGGCATTCGACCCGTCCCGATGAGGATGACGACGTGTATGGACGCACGTACCCCGAAAGCCAATTCAATTTTGGGCTTAATTTTCAAATACTACCGAACCGAACCGTTCCTTTCGTTCGTTGCATCCTCCAACAAACTCAACTCCCGGTGAAGCTGGGTAGCCTAGCTGCAGCTTTTCCGGCCCATCAATACCGGGACACCCGATATGTTTTTTTTTTGTTCTAGGTCTTCATCGTGCGGACCGGAGAACGTACCTTGTCGAAATGGAAAAGGCAACCAAATATTGAATCACCAGTGCACTGCACGGCAAGAACCAAAAACAACACACAAAAAAAAAACGCACACAAACGAATGGAAAACAATAACCGAGCTTAGGGGCATTATGATGGATTTTATATTCGAAATGAAAAGCAGAATCAACAACTTCAATTTTCATTAGCGTGTGAACGTGAGTTTTCCCGAAACGTGCACGGTTGTGTTGGCCGCCGGTGCGAGACGCATTGTGTTCCCGCTAGAGTTTTCCGTTTTCATTTTGCTTTTCCGATAGCGCGTTTCGTTCCCTTTGACCGGTATTTGCCATTAACCAGAGCGTTTGATGGAAAAAAGGTAAAACATTGTGGAAAATTTTTGTTTTTATTCTCCATTGGGTTGTTTGTTTTAATTGTATTATTTTATTACATTATATTTTACTTTGTGTCTTTTTTATTCTATTATAAAAAAAAGTTTATCACACTTGGATTTAAATACGAGCAGTCATTTTATTTTTATGTAATTATATTGGTCTGGTGTGCTGTAACAGTCGCATTATAACATGATTTGAAACTCTCTTCTGAAACACTCATAAATAAAAAAAAGCTTTGCTGTTGTTAACTATTCAAATGATATCCGGAACGAAACTAATCAAAAACATTCCATTGTCAAGAAAAGTTGTTTACGCGGTAGATTTTAAAGACTCTTTCAAACTTATTAAATATAAGATTTGATACTCTTTTGTGATAGCAAACGATGTTTTTTCGGCAGTCTGTACTTCCTCGCTATCATCAAGCTTGGGTTAATTGTTGGGGCAAACTTATAGAAGTAGTAAAAATCTACTCCTTGATTTTCCACGCTTGTGTACATAAGTGAATATTGCATATTTGCTAGTTGAACTATCATAATTATCCATTTATATAATACTTGCTACATAGTTCTTAATTAATAGTGTTTTTTTGTTTCACCTTAACTGTGTAAGGGAATGTTATGTATATTTAACTAAAGGATTTTGATTTCTATTGACTTTTAACTTTCATGTGTGAATCTTCTGTTGGGCAGGATCAAATAACATATCTTAAAAATAAAATCTGTAAACTGTTTATCTTTTACACGACAGCATTCAACGATGCCTAAATATCTGGATTGTTCCATTTTTTTTAAAGAATTTAATGTATTACACCAGTAAGACGAAGTAGCCAATAAAGAATAATTATTGACCGATTCGGTCATCACTAGGAAAAATACGTATTCATGCGAAAATTTTATCATTCAAAAATACTTTCAGCTCGATAACAACAGAGAATAACTCGGTACTATAAATATGGGTGAATTCTTTTCGACGACGTATTGCGTTCGTATTATACTTGCTAACCGAAAGAATCGAAAGATTTCATTCCAGTAATTTCATTTCATTTCAAATATGCTTTAGAAGATAAATATGTCGTAAACATAAT
This sequence comes from Anopheles farauti No. 4, assembly GCA_000956215.1. NCBI lineage: Eukaryota > Metazoa > Arthropoda > Insecta > Diptera > Culicidae > Anopheles > Anopheles farauti No. 4. Next base: position 107,932 of record JXWZ01014403.1, on the reverse strand, counting down.
AAAACTTCACTTGTTTGTTGAACGAATATTACTGCTTGTTTCGTTATTGCTGTGATATTAAGATTAATTGTATAAATTGTAGCCTTAATTCCGTTTATCGAATCGATAACGCCTAACTTTACTATCATTTTGAAAAATCATGTTCCAACGTAAACGATCTGCAAATTCTTTACGCATACCATGCAATTCGAACTCAACCACACAATGTAAAGCTCGATCATTGTTCGCAACATAGTTTTGATTAAGCTGTTGCGCAAAACAAAAAGACACTCAGTCATTTCGCAAATGAAAATGTAAATGAAGCGCCACTGCCATACAAATATGGAGTAAAACCACCCGCTGGCTGACAGATTTTCAAGATGACTTTACGAAAACAGCGGGGGAAAAAATCATTCCTCCAGGTTTGGGTTTCACTTTTATGCGGCTCGGCGTGTGTCAAATGAGTAAGCGAAACGCAGCAAACAAATCTTATTACAAATAGTTTTCCCGAGTCCACGACTAGCCCTCTTCCACCCGCCCGCTGTGAAGTTGAGCCACTGTGATTTGAGCATCGAAATCGCCACCGTGTCCCGTGCACTCCCGGGGTAGGGATGGCGACGACGACGACGACGATGACGCTGGTACGCTTCAGTGTATCTTGATAATAATGGCATTATTCATTTCCGTTTTGCGCGGGCACGAATATTCTCGATCTTGATTTATTCGTACGGCAAGAAACAATCACCTGCTTTCCGCGAAACCCCGAAACTCGCCCGTTGACCGATGGGTGGTGTGAGCGTTATAAATGGGGTGGTTGGAGCGGGGTGAGGGAGAAGGGAGCAAGAAGGGCTAAGAGCGTACCACTCACACACGCGCGCGCGCGCGCTCGCTCGCCCAGCTATTTGCGTAATAATAATAAAAAGGCTCCAAAACCAGAGGAGGGTAACTTTCGCGGGCTCTCAAGTATCAAGCCATCAAAAAATCTTGACATTTCAAGTTGACTGACCTCATTAGCCTGAAGGCCGGAAGGTTAAGGTGGCCGGTGGCGGGATGTCTGATGGAGGTTTTTCCAGTGCGCCCGTGCCAAACTGGTGAGCGAAAGATGCAGATGGCGATCAGCACGGTATGGGCAAAGTTTTTGGCTCCCATTGCTTGCCGGCCGGCCGTCGTCTCCCGTCGTCCCGTCCTCGTTCGGTGATTGGTGCGTTAGGATACGGCCAGTTAGCAAGCGGGCAGCGTGATCGTCGAGAAGTGGTCATTTTAATTAATTGCCAAAGGCCACTCGGGACTGGTGGCGGGGGATGACTTTGCAATCACAGCTTAAATCCATTATCGGTTAAATAAAAATAATAGTTAACTTAATTTGATTGTGGCGCCTCAACCACAACCTGCCTTGGGGCTGCCAGCGCAGAGCAGGTTCGGAACTTCGAACCGTTCTACCCTCTTCTCTCGGTAACACTCTTTTATCTTATGTTAGCATAAAATTTATTGCTAATTATGTAAAGGCCATTCTCCAACGCCGCGCAGTGTTTTCTTATGATTCGTGATTCGCAAGTGCAGGACTGCGTGTAAAATTATTACAATGACGAAGTGAGAACTTTGCATTGATCAAACGGTCAAGATACAACCCATCGGACCACCAGGGTACCAGGGCGCGAAACGATGTGTTAGATGAAAAAAAAAACCAGTATGAAGAACGTTTTGCAGTGACAGTAAGAAAACACGAAAAACATTCGCCGCGGCGATTATTAGGTTGTTGCGTGGAAAATGAATGGACAAAAAAAAATCATCCTGGAATGGGGATCGAGAAAAACAAAGTTGTGAATCATTTCCTACTGCCTACTGCCCGGGGTCGGTTATTCGTAGAAGCTGTCATATTCCGGATGATGAGCGTTGTGACTGACCATTCGGAAGGGAGAATGTGCCTATTAAGAACCCACATCCCAGCAGCGAATGAAACGGAATGGAATTGTATTGAATTTCCACACAAAATACATCACCGAATTACCCCACAAAATCGGTAGCTGTTCCAAGAGCAAACTGCTAACGAGTAAACGAACGCGGGAAGTTTTCCGTTCTGAAAGATAACAATAACTGAGCGTGTCGTTTTTATTTTTATTTTTTTCCCTGTACAAGGGTAAGAAGGGATTCGTTTTGGTTTCTGGTGAAAACAAGGTATCGGATCGGGACAACATTCCAGACCAACCGAACCCGCGTCAATCATCGGGCGTTGTGGGGTCAGTTTCTTTAATTTCCTTTTTCCCGCCGCATATTTCTAAATCTATTTTCAACGGTTTTGTTTCTATGTTTGGAATTTAAAAGAAGATGCCAAAATTGTTGATAAATGGTTCAAATAACACTGCTTTGGATGTGGAATGCCCTTAATGCTGTTGAAGTTTGCTTTGTTAATTGCCATGAAATTTAAGCAAAGTTTTAAGATGATATGATTTTTTTACTATCAAAGGGTGGGTAATTTTTTAAAACAATTAATTAAAGGTAAACAGAATAGCCAAATGAAAAAAAAAACAAGATAACATAAATCATTCTAGTCTCTCTTCTATTCAATTCATTTGCACATTCGTTCGTGATTTGACTACCTGCTCCTACATGGTTTTTATTCAGCTGGCTTTTAGTAGGATCGGCTATCGGATAGCTTGGCAAAGTAATTAAACATGAATTTAATATAATTTCATATTGTTTCTTTTAAAACAAATTTTTGAAGTAAAAAACAAACATGAAACGAATGTTTTGCACCAGAAAATGAGCACCAAATCAACGATTAAAATTACTATATTGATCATATTATATTTTAATTGGCAGTCTTTAGGCCAGAAGAATACATTGCTTGAGGACATACTGATTATGGAGTTATTATGCTCATGTTGAATTCTTTTCTTTCTCGAACAGTAGTGTAGTAATAAAATTTGTTTTTATATTATGCACTTCTTATAGATAACAACATATTTTTGTGTTAGGAGCTTCATTTACATTACATTTACATTTACATTAAATCGTTTGGGAGCGCTGTTTGGATCATTCGTGGATTTGAAGATAAATACGTTTTGTTTCATTGACAGTTTTGTAGAGCAAAATAAAAATGTCATTATTTCACAAAAGAAGATTGATGAAATATTTTCATCAACATTTATGAAATAATATATGCTAAAACTTTCCAGAATATCGTCAGATAAATCTTCACTAAGCGTTTTTGCTTATCAAGCATTACTTGATTTTGTTTTAATTTTTAGTCTAGGTTGAGGCAATTTGATTTTACATATTTAAAACAACATACATGTTGAATCATCAATTAAAAAATTCTCGAAAGAAAGCTTTTAAATAGTGAACATAGATTTGTGCAAACAAAGAGATTCTATAAGCCCCACCTAATCGTGACGCCATTACACAAATTGATGTCAAGTCTAAAAATGACCCTTTCGCAGTTTCATACGAAATCATGAGTGATCATTAGCACATCAAACTATAACGACAAACTTAGCACAAACGGAGCAAAAAAAAGAGCGGCAATTGGTTCGTTAAAAATGTAACGTAAAGCAACTCGAACAACGTTACATCTTTACTACGGTCCATTCCATCCGGCCACTCCCGGAAATGTGTTCTATGCGTCCTGCTAATGGACGCACTTGCTACACTTGATGCTCCTGTGCCGATTGCAGCACCGTTCTCGAGCCGAGGTGGTCATTTTTAAAATGGACAATTTTCCCGTCAGTTACCTTTTGGCCTCATTACGGCAGATTACACTTACACGCAAGCTGGCTTTGGCTTAGCACGAGTGGATCGGAAGCTTCCGCTCCTCCCTCGCTACTAGAGTTGGAAGTTTTTAAGCCGCTTAGCCTCGGGAAGTACATATGCATGGGATACCCGGGTACGGGCCGATAGTTCGAGAGGTATCGAGTTCGCTCAATTGAAGCCGGCCACCGTCGATTTAATGGGCGATGGTGTTTGAAAAGTCACTCGCACCGTACGGGAAAGGTTCGGGAAATGCAAATGTCCGATCCCGAGAGATCGTTAGGAATGGGTTCGGAATCGTTCGCCGGGTACGTTTCGGTGGTTCGCTTCATTAAGTTTTATGAAAGCTTACATCACCTGGAGCAACCCACTTTTGATATGCCTTTCGTACAGGTAAGGGAATACGGTGTGTGTGAATGTTTTTTTTTTTTCGCGCTTCTAACGCAGTTCCCCATCACAACAATGACGATCGCCATGGCTTTCCACCCGAGGGACACATTATCTCGATGATTACGCCACTGCGGGGTAACGAAGGTGTTTTATTACCCAATTCCCATCGATAGGGCTGCGTTGCCTTTCAGGCTAGGTGCGAGCAAGCACAAATCATACAACCAACGGGGACCTCAAAACGGTGTGTCAAATGATCGCCAGAGCCAGAACGGAAAGGAGTGAAAAGAAACACCAACTCGTGGCCTCCGTGCCCTGCTAAACACTGTGCCCTTTTTCCGCTGTGGATACGATTGGCTGAGCTTTCGGTTTGTAGAATAAAAGTTAATTTGCTCTCCCGGCACTGATAAGACATTATGAATTCCGCCTATTCCGCCACAGTCCAGTTGTGGCGTGTTCCAGCTTGCTGATCGCTTGTTATTGTTATTGCACTATTTCCTCGACTACTTAACCAATTTTCTTCGGATGTCAGCGACGTTGACGTCAGTGGGACGCCGCCAACAGCAGGCAAAAGCAAACAACACCCCTCGAAACTATACGCTTTCCAATCTATCTCTAACTCGCCGCCTCTCTCGCTGGCCCTCCGCTGCTGGTCACGTTTTGGGGAGGAAGGGGAAATTATTTATTTTTAAAAATATCACTCAACCAAGTCACCGCCACCGTCAGCTACGGCCAGAATCTGATGGGTTTTTCGTGAAACAAAAGCAAATAATCGTAAAAAAAGAGATATGAATTAGAGTACTTCGCGCTCCCATTTTTCGGCCTACCGCCGCCATACGACGAGAGACCTCGGCGAGCGTTGCGATCGTTATAAGTTTGATTATTTAATATACGCGGAGCCACTGGCAGGTAAGTGAAAAGTCCACCGCACGGGTAAATATCGTAAATAAGCCACCCAGCACCGCAACGGTGGCTCTCCAAACGGTGCTGCTACCCTTCGTTCGGTAGGGTTTTGCGTAAAGGCCTTCACCATCATCATTCCGCAGTCCGTTTCCATGCTTTCTGCCGGTGACCGACGAAAGTTATGAACTTATGAAGCTCGTGGCGGGGGTGGTGGATGTTCCGTGGAAATGTTAACCGGTAGCCTAATATGATTATTTTGTCCTAAAATGAAGACATATTTCACAGCACCTTGGCTCGCGGTATGTTGAATGGGGTGAGATTTTTTCCACTCTCCTAGCTGATTCCGGCAAAAGATTGTTTTCATTATACATGAAATGGTGATATGAAGAGGGAAGTTTTTTCATGACGAGAAGGTTTCAACGTAAGATATTAAAAAAAACAAGTAGTAAAACGATTCAAATATACCTAATTTTGTGAGCAATCGAAACAAAATGTGAACGTTTGTTTTTAAACCGTACGTAATTTTAAAGTTGTTACTAAATAATCGTGTTTCATCAAAGTTATAATAACACAACATCACATTGTTTGTTATTTTTCATCTCTAACCTAACTTTTTTCTCCAACTTTGTTGAATTATATACTCAATCGAACATTTTTATTTGATTAATTTTATTAAAACTTGTCGTACATTCAAATTTGACCTGTAGCCCAACATTTATAAATAAAATAGTTGTTTTTATGGATGCGACTTTAAACACATTTTTTGGTTTCTTTATCATTGCGTATTTATTTGCTGTTTTTTGTTTAAACTGAAAGAAAACTACATTTTGTGATATTTTTTACATGGAAAACTAAGATCTTAGAAATTGTTTCCTTGATGGCTGATGATGAGAAGCAAACAATCCTGTGGAATTAATTACACCGAAATAAAAACTTACGTCCAGAGCCTCACGTTGTCCACCTCAATAGGTTATGCCCGTGCATCATACTTTCATTATTAATGACTCAATTTTCGTCATTCTTCAACAAAACCGAAGCACCTCTTGAGGGTAATGTTCGTTGTTTGTGGTTCTCCCTTTTAGAAACAAGCATGAATGCATCTCAATCGGTTGGCAATTTATTTTTGCATTTCTACTTTCTTCCAAATGTAACTGACCCGAAAGAGATAACAACTTTTCTTGAGGCTACTTGACGCTATGATAAGCTTTTTTTTTCTCTTGTCCCAGTGCACCATCCGGCTGTGTTGGTCGGTGAACTTTTCGACCGTGGTTTCGACGGTACCTTCAATATTTACGGCAACGTGAGCATGGCCGGCAGTGTAGGCTATTAAAATTTGCTCTCGCAATGACCATTGGCCACCCAAAGCAGGGGTGAGATGACAGTTTTATCGTTAAAAATTTGATGGACAACACACCGGTCACAGGACGGGTCGGGTGTGAAGTTTATTTCGTCGACAAGGATGTTGTCTCCCACCGTGGTAGAAGCACTGTTGAGAGCCTTAGATAAATGGAGAACGTTGTCAACGAATGTCTGGCAATTTCTTCCATCGCTGCAAGGAAATGCGGCGCCCTTCATTCCACTCACCCGAGCCAACCTTCAGCGACGGTTTTACCATCACAACCGGTTGCAGAGGAAAGGAAGCAAACACGTAACAGCGTGGAAAATGGCAAACGAAAATAAAAAAAAAACATGGCAAAAACGAAAACAGTTTCCCATTAGCATGTTTTTAATATTTTATTACCGGCTTCCATCAGCCCGGCCAGCGGTGACTTCTGGGCTTTTCTCTATCCCGTTGACAACCGACGGTGGCCATTTATTAATGTGTCCCTGTTTCGACCGAGCCTCCGTTACGGTCCGGAGAAGCAATGGTTATGCGAGATTCGTTCATTTCGCCGGCCCCGGAGCACTAGATCGCTTAGAAGAAAACTGCTTGGCATGCACGATAGCGCACTTCTTGGAAACACGTCTAAGAAGGCAGTGCCTAATGCTACACGGGGGAAGCCAAATTTACAGTCAATGCTTCGTTTTGACTTTTCGGCCAACCACTTGACGGCCGGCCACTTTGAAACGTTCTGACCGTCGGAGTAGGCGTTGGATGGAAACCACAACGCGTCGACGTCATGCTTTCGCTTCGCTTTTCTTAGAGGTAAATTAAAAGGGAAACGTTGCGGTATCAAGCGTATGCAAAACCACGCCACACGTAGAACGATTCGTTAACCTTATTTTGCGGTTCGATGGCTCGGTTTCGAAGGCACGGTTATCGTTTTGGATGTTGAGGTCCATGGTCCACGGGAACTAAATTGCTTGGATGTCATAAATCTCAGCGCTTCTAATTTTTACGTGCTTTCAGAATTTAAGCATATGATTTGAACGTCCGTTGTGAGGTATGGAGATATATTCTAAAGCTTTTCTACTCAATTTTAGTGATAGTGAACTGTAACTTTATTATTTTTTAAAGTATTGAAATCGTTTTATGTTAAATTTTTGTTTATATTAAATTACTTGACTTTTTTTTGTATTTGTTTAAAAGAGTTATTTGATTACTGAAACAATATTGCAATGCTAAGTAACAATCTCTGAGTAAATGCTATAAAATTCTGGTTTATGTTAAAAAGCATACTCCTAAATTGAATTAAATTTATTAAAGCAGAGTTTTTTCTCATGTCTTATGACGATAAATTACTAAAAAAAAATTTGAGAGTCTTATGACGAAAAATTACTTTAAAAAAAATTTGAGAGTGCTTTGAGAATATTATTGACCGATTAAGCATATTTTAATATTTCCAATTATTTCACGTTATTAAGAGATATATGAATTCATTCTTAAAATCAATATAAATAAGCAAAACGCATGTACCAGTAATTGTTAGTTTTTTGCATAGCAGTAAAGATTTGCATCACGGTTATAAATATTTGAACTTGACTTACTACCATTGTTATTTATTTTGAGCTGCTTTCTTATCTTATCTTTTACACGAGTGAGCCAGGCTGGTAAATATACGTGGTAGTAGAAAAGCAAAATATGCAATTCATAATTGTATTTGTAAATAAAAACATCCACACTAAAAATTTGCAAAATGACCTTTAAAATTAATACTGTATATCATTCAATCCTGCTCTTGAATATATAAAGCATGTTAAAATCTCCTAAAATTGATCCATAACCCTCGTTTGTCATGTATGCAAAACATTTATTGTAATTAATAATACTCACTTTTGAGTATAGTTTTCCAAAGATATTAATAAAGGGATGGTGAAATAATTTAGAAAGACATTCTTAAATATAGCTTCCAAAAGGACTCAAGGCCTTAACATTGACCACTCGAAACCGCGATGCAAAACCGATAAACACCACCGTCAAACACAAGCGAATGTTACCGTCGTAATTGTGTGACTCAACAACTGCCACCCTTGCTGCGATAGGACGCTAGATGACGCTTCTCCAGACGTTCGTCACTCTTCAATCGACCACTTTTGCCGACCAGTTTTGCTATCGCTTAAAAGATGTAGCATGTCGGAACGTGTTTGCTCGAGCCCGTGCAGGTCCGAGTAGGCTTGTCGTCTCAATCGCAAGTTCTTTCGTTTTATTTCGTTTGCACTCAACGCCTTAGCTCGCGAAGGTCAAACCCGGTTGTTTAGAGCTGTAGTAGGAATAAAATGACGCGAAGCGATTGAAACCTTCGGCGAGGAAGAAGCAACCCAATCTGTTTGTTCGGAATGAACATGTTTCTGAATCGGTCCCTTTGGTGATTGTACTATCTACGAACTGTGAGGAGGTTCTAAGCTCGTAACGAGGAACTAATTCTCTCCTACCGGTCGCTGGTGGTGGATTAAGTTGGTCCAGTTGTTATCGATGTACAGGAATGCTTTCCGCGTCCTTCGTCCCCTCCATATCAGGGAAGGTTTTTAAAGGATACGGCAGTGGTCCCAACGGGACATACCGTCCGGCAACGGGTGATTATGAGCCCGCTTTTTCCTTAAGCCTCCATTAGAATTACTTTCACCTCTTACCGCACGAGGTCGGACCTTTCTTCCGGCACGCGATGAAGCTATACTGGTGGGTTTTTTTTTCTTCCTTCCACTGTTGTTTGTGTTTGTGTATGTGTGTGTGTCCGAAGAACTTTTATCCCTACGCGGCCAACGTCGACTCAGGGGAAATACTGTTCCGGAAACGGTACCGTGTGGACCGATTAAGCAAATAACAGCCCCCGTTTAGGTGTAGGCCGTACATTTTCTGCATTTTCAGCATAATTAACCTCTCATTCAATCGTCATGTGTTGGGTCAAAGGGAGGTGTGTCAACGTGAATTTGCCATTCGAGTGTATCGATTTATGAACAATTTGTGAAGTTGTAGGAATGTCTCATAAAGATGTGTTTAATGCACAACGCAAAGATAATATTATGCATGACAACATTTTTTACACTGAGTAGTTTAATCAACTCTTTTTGTGGTGTAATCCGTGTTACAATAATATACGTTCTTGCGTAAGAAAAACATAAAGTAGTAAATATAATAAATATTATATTATGCAAATAAATAACATTAACAAAGGAATATAACACAAAAATTAAATTATTTTTTAAAAGTTTTCGATCTCTTACAATGTGCTTAAGGTGGTGTGGCTATTTCTGACAAGAAAATAAATAAAGCTCGATTCGTTGATTTTGGTATGTCAAGTTTTAATATATCATATAAATGAATTAATTCTGTCCATGTTCATAATGGGTGTTCTGCATAACCATTATGATTTTATTAAAATTAATTTAAAACGCCTAAAACGATACCGATAGATTTGAATTGTATTCAAGTTTCCTTGCAAGTGTTCAATTAATGCATAAAAATGTACTTTGAATACTTTATGCTTGAATAACCGTTTTCTTATTCAACTCTTTTTTTTGGTATCATCGTATTCCTCGTATTTTACCACATTGTCATACAGTTTTAAGGATGATAAAGTTACGAAATTTTAACAGGGAATATAGCTTTACTTATGTGAGATTTTTTTTTGCATGAAAATAAACGGTACAAGTAAAAAAAAGAAGTTGTATTTTTAATTTGTAACATCTTGGTAAATTGCATGGATGCTTGGATGCTCTCTTTTAAATATAAAAATAAGTACTAATTCGATACAACAACTTCGGAATAAAATGTAGGTATGTATATATGAAATTGATTAACCTTCGTCATGAATATAAATCAAATCAGTCGTAACTTCCATCAAATAAATCTTTGAACACTCCAAAGCAACCCAGAGGAACAAACGAACTTCATGATACAGCATAACACACTGAACTATGCGCAAGCTATGTAAATGATAGAAAGAAGAAAAACCTTCTAATATTATGTCGAATCATTCCAAAGCCTATTCCGATCACATCGTACAATTGTGTACGCATCGTCTCACTAGTTGAGCCATCCCCACAGTGTCGTGTTAGTTGCTTCGTTTGACACAGGAACAACAAAAAAAGTACCAGAAAAAAAAAGATATGACCATGACCGTCCCGCGCCGACGTTCGCACTGGTCGATCTCATTTGCATATTTATGCGTGATCGGTGTGATTTCCTCCTATTCAATTACAAAAAGGCCCAAAAAGCGACTAAATACCGCACCGACCGCGTACAACCCAAAACGTCCGCCGTGTTTTCGATGGCTTGGATAGGCCGGTGGGTGAAACACGGGCTCGGGTTCCGGAACCGATTATTCGTGCACGTTATCAGAAATGAGGTTAGCTTATTTTGTCCTTCTCTCCGTTGCACCCGCGTCCTTCGGTGCCGGGTTTGCGTGCCTGGTGCGTGAATCCCGACCATACCCTGCAGAGTGCCCGAAATCATGTGATCACGCGGTTTCGGCACCGGGTCCCAGATGAGCCGACCCGATTTCCAACACGGGCGGGAAGGGTATATTATTTGCGTCCCGATCGAGCGCAACTGATAAGGTTTCAACCACGACCGCGACGCGAAGGTGGACGTCCCCTTTCCGGGGCGTTGGGTTCGGTGCTACAATTTTCCTATCAAAATTTAGTCGTTGATAATTTCGTGTGTCCCAAGCCCAGGCCCCGGGGTTCGGTGGGGAGAATGATAGGAGAAGCGAGCAGTTAAGTTTAAGCCACGATGTCACGATGATCCGTGATGCGTCAGCTTCACGTTGCGTTGCGTGCGACCACGCTCGAGATAGCCATCTAACGCCGCATGTACACAATTGAATGCGTACAAACAAACGGGCACCGAGTGGTCGTGCAGTTTTAATGATAACCCCGTCATTCAGGTGTCCCGCGATGCGTGTTGGGTTAGTTTTTCGACAATTTCATCGATTATTGTTGGGGAAAATTATTTACCAAACATGATGTAAGTACTGTGTTGCTTTGAACATAATGGTGATGTTGGATTCGTAAGCCAAATAGCTGTTAAATTCTGATATATATAACGGTCAGATCAATATCTATTTTATACTTTTGAAACAAACAATGTATTTGTTGGATTGTGTTCCGTGCCGGAATTTTTCAGAATATTGCTTATTGCAGTACAAAACACAAAAAGTATAAAAAACGAACATTTTTCGGCATACTTTCCTCGTTTTTATGTAGCGGTAAGTTGTTAGCTTGTCCGTAAGTTGTTTATATACAAACTAGAATAGGTTAATTTATAATAGACAATCCATCCGAAGCTGTACGAAGGTTTAAACCTCAGTTTAAACTCTCGATCGAATATCTAACAAATAAGATCTACATTTAACTTGATAGAATAAAATTTCATTCTAACCAGCTCCTGTCAACATCTAGGATAAACACTCCACGGAGAAGGAAATCTTGCGAATAAGAACTTAAAAAATACTTTTAAGTATGTTTAATATTCATATAAATACATATAAAAATTGTTCTTAAAATAAATTGACATTCGTTCTGCTTATATTGAACTCTGTTTGTGTTTACAACGGGAAATGAATCAAACCTATCCAAGTAAATGTGAAAAACTCGCTATCTCCAGTTTCCTATTGTCTTGTGCCATTTCTCCCAGCTACCTGCAGACAACACTTCATACGTTCGGCTCTTTTGAGGAACACCGATAGGTTGAAAAGGAAAATACTTGTCGATTTATGTATGTACAAAACAGATTGTTTCAAATAAAAATGCTCAAAAATCGGAAAGGGGTTTGAAAAATGTTACGCATCAGTTTTATATCAATTAGAGGAATGTTTAACATAATCATCTTAAAAGTAACTATCAAATTATTAACATGACAGAGAGGGTAAACGAAAATAATGTTGTTACCGACCGATGTGTAAGATACAATTTGAAAATAAACTAAGTAGAGGAAACCGCTGTCTTAAGTTTACATTATACAATTCGGAAAAGAGGAGGGTCAAGAATGACCGGGTATTGAATGAGCCGATGGCTTGTATCGCCTACAGTAGGGTTCTCTCCACTTCAGACTATCTGGAAGCAAAAAACAAATTCATGCTCCAAAAACTCGTGAATTCATCTTGAAATTCTGTCAGCTGTTAAAAGAGCCAGCACACGCAACGTCCTCTATTCCGAGGTGTCTTCGACTCGCCTACTACGTCACGTGTCTGTTGATCAATAATGCCTGAGCGTGGACTACAGGGATATGAATATTAAGACCCCTGCAATTGAGAAGTTAAGCCAGCTGTTGAAGGGACACACGGAAGCCCCTAGATCCATCCCACCGAAGACAACCGATAATATGAGAGATCTTGGCCATTTTCTGTCGAATCGAGCGCCATATACTGATGCGACGAAACCAATGCTTGGTCAACCATAAAGTGTTCAAGATGAAAATTGCAGCAATTAATAATGAATAATTTCGTTGATTAATTTAACCAAAAACTTACCTTCAGGCACATTGAATTTTATCAACTTCATACTATCCTTGCAATGCAACTGTTTTCTATTGGTATTTGAAACTTTTGAGCAACGATGCAACAGATTTCAGGTTTTATTTTATGGAATTACTATTTTTAGCGTATATTTGATATTGCTTCCTGATGCCCAGTTTTTTTGATTAATTCTTTTAATACATTTAGTCTCTTTTCATGTACCTATGACATGTGAAAACCTATGAACGATCGTTCAGGTCTGTTGTTTTGAAACTGTGTGTTTATTTTTTCCACTAAATCATTGTTTCAGTTTTGTACGGAAGTTTCATAAAGTTACAGTATTCAAAGATCAGTGCATAAATTCAATTATTTTTGTTAATACACACTTGTATACGATTTTTTTTTCTGATGTTCACAACTACTTTGTAGGAGAATGCAAATGTATGTTAATTTATTGAACAGAACAGAAAGTTTATTGACTAGCTCCATACCAACAGTGTGTTTTAAATGACAAAAAATTTAAAAAAATATGTGTTCCAACGGGAAACTCTGTCCACCGGTGCAAGCTGAAGCTGCGTTTGTCCACATGCCTGTTCTTTGCTTTGTCCTTTTTCAAATGCACTCCACTTCAAATGACCTATCATGAAGACACCCGTATGGACAGCAAATAACATGCGGGGAAAAAAAAAATCATAATAGCTTCATATTTTGATGATCGACACATTCCCCATCACGAAACCGTTGGCTGCGAAATGGGCGCGCAAGAGTAGTGAACTCAATAATAATTAATCTACATAACGGAACCCGGAACACAACTAGTTCCGCAGAATTTATGCATTGAATAATTTGCTCACCGCGAGGAACGCGTATCAACTCCGGAATTTCGGAATGGTGCATCTGCGAACCGCAGAGCGCAACATTCCATCAACAAAAAACTAGAACCAAACTTACCACGGGGGAATTTTTTTTCCCTCCCGGGGCAGGTGCACAAAATAATGTGCATGTGTGGTTTGATTTTTTTTGTTGTTGTTGCGTTTGTTATTCTGTTCGGTTACTCGCTCTTCATGGTTTTGTCTTCGCCACCTTCGCCACAACCACCTTCACCACCGCCACCATCCCGTACATGCGCGTCAAAACCTCGGGAATCGAATTAATTCCCTGCAGCTCTCCCATGCGGACGCACCACAGGTGAATGTGACCGAAAACGAAAATGCAACGGAACGCAAGCAAAAAAATGGGGCTTCTAAAAATGTGTACGAAAAAAAAAGTGCACACACGGAAGATGGAACGTACGAGGAACGCACTCACATCGTGACAGTTCGATCACATCCTGTCCACGGGTGGATCAAACGCAAACGTGCACCCGGGAGCATCTGAACTGGAACGGATGTTGTGTTGGGAACGACGATACGAAGAAGGATACAGCAAAAAAAAAAAAAGAAAAAGAAAGCAAACTAAACCGGCAACAAAATGCAACTGCAACGGAACAGGGATGGAAAGAGACAGGGAGGATGGTTCGTGTGTGAAATGGAATGGCCACAGAGGTTCGAACAGAACGACACAAAAAATAACTATATATATACCGGGGTTTTAAAAATTAGCCCACCATTAAAATCTGCATTTCCGTTAGTCTTCATCATCAGCGGGAGCAAATGAAAAGCAAAACGAGGCGCGCACATAAAAAATCGAATGGTGAACGATTGCGGTAGCGACGCACACCACGACGGGGCAGGACGAGGGCAAGGTAAGGGTATTGCCACCAACCGTTTCCTTCTCGGACCCCAAACCCAAACCACGCAACCACTCCGAGACGGATTTTTTGTTTTTTGTTTTTATTCGGTATTTGTGTCCATTTCCATCTGCCCCCCAAAAAAGGGAGCCCTGGCCCTGGTCCGTGACGATGACCGGATCCGGACGGAGGAAACGGTGAGTGGGAGAGCGGGGCCATTCCATTCAGCGAACGACACAACCTTCACCACCACTTGATCACGATCGGACGGGTGCAGCTGTATGCTGCATTTCACTGCACTTTTACTAGCTGCACGGCTCGCGACATTTACGCGCGTGCTCCTCCTCCTCCCCAATGTGCTCCGTTCCACTCCCGGCGAGCTCATCGGCGCCTATAATGGATAGCATTTTTTTTATTGAATCATTTTGCAACCCCCTCACACCATCACCCGTCCTATTCTTCGCCGGCTGCTGCTGATGTGGTTGCATCTGCAATGCAATTTCACATCACCGTCGCGTATCGTCATAATATTTTTCGCCCCAAGTTTTGTTTACAAAACGACTCATCTGTAATAGTGTCATTTTTTATAATGTCCCACGTTGCCGCCGGATGGGCAGATACTGGGCGGTGCTTCGGTTGGCTGCATTCCCACCTGACCCGCTTCTTATCGCTCAGCTGCAATCTTGAAGATTGAACTTTTCGTGTTTTTTTTTTTGCCACTTACCTGATACAAACAAAAAATGTTACATGAAATTGATCCTAACAACTTGCGTAAATTGCACTGGGAGGTTGTTTGAAACACGTGTAAGATTGATTGTTTTTTTTGTTTTTTTTTTGTTATTCGGTTAGTTTAACGTATGCAGAAATTAACGGATATTTGAACGAACAATTCCTCATTAGCATCCAGGTGATTGCTCTGCGTTATGTTGCGTATGGGTTTTTTTTTGTGAGCAAATACTTTTACATAAAACATAACTGTATTCTGTAAATGATACGTTCAAATTTAAGTATCGTTGATATCTAATTTTTTGTGATGATTTTTTACGAATATTTCGTTGCATGTAGCTTCGGTTGCAGGATTCGTGATGGCAATAATTACGGAAACCGTTGCATCGAAGTACAGACATTTTTTAAGCATGAACTTAGACGGTTTATTTTTTCTGCCTATGAACAATATATTTGATTAACACTAGACAAAAACACTGGCATTAAATATTTGATTTGAATATTTGTTGGTGATCTCAATATTTTTAGTAATTGGTAAGTCTTTATTATTCCAGACTAGGCTTGGGTTATTTGACAAAATGGAATTTCACGTCTTCAAGACCAAATCTCGTCCTTTTTTCCTTCATTCCAAGTTCAACATCTTCTTTACCCCATTTTAATGGTTATCTACTTCACTTACACGTTGTTACGAAAGTAATTTTGATCATTTAATTTTTTCTTTCCAGTTTTATAAACCTTTCTATATCGTAATATTATCTTTCAACAATTCTTTCCAATTCAATCGAGGTAATAAACGTTCATTCATACCAAATGATATTTTATTTCCTTCAAAGAAGTGGCTCGTGAAATACTGTTGGGCTATCTATTAAATTTTGTTAGTACGAGAATTGTTTTCCCAAAAAGTTACAAAGCCAAAATAAATCTCTCAGACTAATTAGGCTTTCCATTAAAATAAGCACGCCATTGCGACTTTGTAATGAAAACGATCATATAAATAGTTACACGCTATAAAACACTCTTCCTGGAATATACACGTAATATCTTTCCGTAACGATGCCACACATCAAGCGACCGAATTTATTTCCACCATCCCGCCGAACGAATAGAATGGATGGGGCTGGGGGGGAAACGGGAGACGAACTGTGCCATTTTACAGCTGCACCAGCAACGGTGAAATCAAACAACCTTATCCACGCTCACACCTTCGTCACCCGTTTCGTCGTTGCATTTTGGCGCTGTTTTTTTTTTTTCTCGTTTCTTATAAATAAAAAAGAGTGAAATAAAACTGTCAGAGCACAAGTAGCAACAGCGCGTAAACAATTGCCATTTTTTAAAAATACCAACAACGAGAGAGAGAGAGAGAGAGAGAGAGAGAGAGAGAGAGAGAGAACCGAGAACCAGATGCATCAGAAACCAAACCAAGCAAACCAAGAGTCCCAACGGGATGCAGATTTGTGAGGGAGGTGAAAAATTGACACTGTGAAAATTGGCGAAGCGAAAATTCCAATCCAACTGCCCGTCGAAGGGAGAGGGTGGGGGGGGGGTAAATAACAGATTGTGCTAAAATAAAAATCTTCGGTTGTTGCTGTCCGTGCGTGTGTGTGTGTGTGTGTGTGTTTGGTGGTGGGCAAATGCAAATGCAGTGTCCAAAATTACATGTTACGGTTCGTAAACTGCCGACGAATAGCTGCCCTTCGATGTAGCAGCCGCCGCTTCGGTGGAAGTGCAAACGAAATGCAAAGAAGTGCAAAGAAAAAACGGCCGAAAGGAAGTCACATCGCCGGGACTCGTGTGCCTTTGCCCGTCCGGGTCGCGGGAAGCGGCAGATGAAAATGTTCATTTTTATGTGTGTCGCTCACATCTTTATCGTTTGTTGAGGGTGCGTTGAGTTTTGACACGTTTTGTCGCCAACGATCGTCATCACGATCATCGCCGTCGTCGTCCCGGGGGAAGGCGAACAGCGAAATAACCGTCGTGCTTCCGTCGTGCCCACACCGCTGACTGCGGTAGGTCGCTTCTGTCACGTATAAAAATTATATTTACGTCCATTTCTCCACTTTAGCAAATGGCGAATAATTGCAAGAAATACGACCATCTGCAATCAGCGCCAGCGTCCGCCTGCCCGTCTTCCCGTTGCGTTGTGTCGCACGTGGTGGTGATGTCCGTGAAATGAGGTGAAAATGTGAACGTTTGCGATGCACTTTTTGGAGGTTTCGTGCATTCGGTTTGGTTCGTGGGGACAAGCGTGGGGCTCTACCGTGTGCTTAATTGGGAAAACGGTTTTACGATGGCCGTGCCGTGAACAGCTGAGCACTGCGCGGGTCCTACAGGAATGATGTAGAGCCTATGTTGATAGGCGGTATTAATAAGGATTTCGAAAAAGCGACAAAAATATTTACGATCCTAGGTATGTAGGGGGCGTCATTCGTTTTTGTTTTTTGTTTTAATTTTATCATACATTATCATATCAAATATTTGCTTTATCAGATGTACACGAGTTGCTGATTACTGCGGGTTAAGTATTCATGTTATTAATGAAGCAAAGGATGGTTTTCGGGGTGTTTCTTCTTTTTACCAAAAAATAGTGTTTTCAGTTTTGAATTCATTAATGCAAATGCAAAACGAAATTTTTCAAGCATCTAATCAAACGTTTGTTTTTTTACATCACAGGTTGTTAAAGGCACAATTTCTAATTTAGATTTGTACAATTCGACATAATCACTCGCTTTTATTACTATTTTTTTATAATTAAAACATTGATATCAAATAAACAGAGCGTTTAGAAGGAGTTAAAGATCTGTTAATTATATTGCAGGAAACAAATTGGACATAAATTATCCTCTATGAATTAAAATCTCAGGATCGAATCACAAATAGTTCAAGATATTGAAGAAAAATAAAAATGAAATCGACGCGATAAAATGAGTAATTTTTATTCAAATTAAAAGGGCTATTTTAAAAAGGGTAAAAAGGGTGCTATTTATTTCAAAAGTCGTATAATGACAAATCACGACATCCACGAGGCGTAATGTCCCAAAACTCAAAACAATAGATCGCATTTGATTGTAAAGAAATTTTGATTCAAACTACTCCCTGTGCCCTCAATCGTCAAAATGTGTGTCTCGTATGATATGACGAGAAAGGATCTCTTCATTAAACTATTAATCTTCATCATAATCAAAAGTCACCACTTTGTTGTTGGCGTGGGTTTGGTGAAAAAATTGGATTTATTGTGATAATGTTACTTATCATGTAACTATGAGCAAAAAGCTACCATAACGCCCATTGTTCAAGTATTATGAATTTTAAAAAATGACTTTCACCAGTTAGTTGAATCCAGTCCTAAAAGAGTAACACTTATTTAAGAAAGTATGTTGAAACTTAAAGGCAAACTGTATCGAACGGAATTGCTAGAAGCAGACATACCTTTCTTCTCTTCACCAAACCATTAAGCAACGATGCTGCAGTTTTCAGTGGATCGCGCCATCTGTCGGTATGAAAAAATTTACAACCCTGTTTATATCTGCATTCTTTCACCTTGATAGTAAATAAATCGTTGATCATATTGCACCGCACACAGCGTTCGTTTTGGGGCGAGTGCATTTAAACTACGCCACAAACGAGGGTGTACATGCATTTTCGACCGAGTTTTGACCGCAGAACCTCATTTGTTTTTATCATGAGTGTTGTTAAAAGCGACACCGCACATTTTAAACTGTCGTTCACCCGGTGGTGGTGATGGTGATGTTGGTCGGATGGTTTTTCGTTTCGGTTCCGCCTGTACATAACATCAAACACACAACCATCACGCTCAGTGCGCTCGGTGGACAATTTTCGGATGTCCGTTTCGAACCTTGTTTGGTAAATAGCTCAAAATTTTATCATCTTAATTACGTTATAAATAACACTGATTGATGGACCGGACACCGGGACACCGTTGACGCCATTGATGGGAATGGTCGTTTGAAAAGGTGTGCGAAGGGTGGACGGGCGGGAATCGGGAATCGTGCCTACCCGAACAAGATGCACCCGGTTTGACCCAATTTTCTCCCGGTGCATTGGCGTGCGGTAAACAACAAGGTTGTTGTTTTCCACCATCGTTCATCCCGCGCAACTGCTGGCACAATATCGAAGATGAATTGGTACGGATGTGGCCGATGTTTTATGCCTTTCGCTCATTTTCACACACATTTCCTTCCCGCATCCGCTCCGGGATTTGAGTGTATTGTGACCCCATCACGTCATCGCGGTCATTGCCATCGTGCTCGTTTTTATTCGACGGTGTGCTGAAAATCAAGACGCACTACCACATACGCAAGCGAGATGTGAATACAAATACACGACCGATCGCTAGAACTCACCGTGAACGGTTTGGGGCCTAACGTAATGTCTTAAATTATACTTTAACGACAAACTAAATTTACGAGCAATTCGGAAGTCTATCGATGAGTAGATTGAGTTAAACAGTGATGATGATTTGATAAAGCTAAAAATAACTTGACAGCAATTCCACTTTCAGCAAAAAATGAATTTTTAAAATTGTTTTTTTTCTCAAAAACCTCATAAATGATCTGCGTATTGTTTTAAATTAATATTTAAACAAATAAATAAAGTGAAACATGCTTACATTCGATCGTTACCTGCAATGCAACAAAACAATAAGGAAATGATCCAAAAATGATAAAAAATATAATCAATATAGCAATCTAAAGTACGTTCGGTAAATGGTTCATGCATATATTTACAATGAAAATAAAATACACCATTGAGTGAGGATGGTCACAGTTCTATTAATCCTCTATTTAAATGAGTGCCCGTTTATTTTCATTTTACTTGGCTTTAAATAACTGTGCTGTGCATCAATGTGCTCAATTGTGTGACATTGATTTTCAAGCTGCTTTTCTTGAAAGCAAATAAAGATTTTGGCAATGCTCACTTTCTGCTAAAGGCTTAGATATTGAAAAGCGACACATGTTATCTGCAATTAACGAAGAAATTTGATTATTTTCTCTGAAAGTAAAATAGCAACAAGGGGAACGAAGCAATTTATTTCCATGCTCCATTTTCGTTCTACGTTGTCAAATGGATGAAGATGGAATGCCTGTGCCAATGAACGCTATCTACATACTCCGGAAGCTCTATCTAGATCAGGAAGACAATTAAACGGATCTGATAGCTAACCAGTGTGTGGTGGTAATATTTGCGCGAAACTTGACGGCAAAGGGGGCGGAAGCAACAGTTTAATAAATTTCATCGCCACATACCGAAAATGAAAAATGACACCCTGCCAACGAGCACCTGAGACGAAAAAGCGTTTGAGGTTGTGAGGAAAAATTATGCTTCATCTATCAATCCCGCGGTCTGACGGGTCAACATAAAAAGTAGAAGAAAAAAAACAAACCGAATTGGTACGGACAAGACATTGAGAACCGGGTGTTACTCGCACCACATTTTCAAAGCCCTATCAGGAATGGGTTCGTGCCTAATTACAGCTGCAGGAATAGGAAAAGAAAATATTAGTTTGTTGCGTGCATTTACATAATTCACGCATTTGTCGTCTTTCACGCGTAGTGTTGCAGGGCGCTTCGCTATGGTTTTGTGCGGTCAGTTCGATCGATGGCGGTGGCTTCGTGCCTCCGAAGGGCAGCACGCGGCGATAGCGCTACTCCCTCGCTTAAGGAATACGGTGGTGGGGAGATGGAAGATTTCTCATTCAAATTTTTACCATTCGCTAAACCCGTCAGCGTCAGGCGGGCAATTAATTCTGTCCAATAATTAGATTGTGGACTGTGCACGAAAAAAAAAATGCTCCGTGTGGAGGCCTACTTGGTTGGCTGTGTGTGTGTGTGTATGTGTTTGCCCACCGCATCAAAGGATGCTTGAGAGTCACGAACGGGGAGGGAGCGAGATAGATCGTTATCGAAAAAAAGGGCGGAATTAAATTGGAACATTTTTCAAAGCCACGCTGCGAAGGTGGACGGATTAATCTACCCTCACGTGTGTTCATTGATGATGCAAGACCGGTGAAGCTCGCACCCGGCTAAAAGGACAATTTTTCACTCTGTCTCATTGTGCGAGGCGTAAAGCGGAAGACGGATAATGAACGGTAGAGAAAAAAAACTTCACACACACACACACACACATACAGTTGCTCGAAGCGCAGTTCCGGGTGCATGAACTATTTGTGGCGTTTCGGCTGCGTGGTGGCACGAAGGTAAATGGTGCACAATTAAATGTGTAACCAAACTATTTTTTAAGTGTCCGAAAACTGTGCTGAAGGGTAGCGTGAAGCGTTGCTGTTCAATTAATTATCTGCATGCTTGAAGGCAACGTTTTGGAATAAAGAGTTTCATTTGCTGCAACAAATTTTATATTTGTGTGTTTTTTTTTTAAGTTTACGGTAAAAAAAAGGTTTAAGTTATAGGTCTGAATACTTATCAAACACTTAAAAAACAGTGAGAATAAGTGAATGCATCGATAAACTATCATTTTGAACTTATATTTAAGCAAGATTGACTGTTTATTCTAACATCAATTCGAGTAAAAATTTAATTCGAGCACTAATTCGAGCAGTCTAACAGTATTGGCGTCCATAATTCGTTAAGTTAATAATCAAACTTATTTAGATCGCTAACCGAACAAATTCAAATTTACCGTTATTTCCAACAAAGATATATTAACGAATTTGTAAGCGATTAGAGAAAATCGAAAACTTTGTTGCTTGAGCGTTGTAACTTAACTAGTAATTAAAACTTTAAAATCTTGTCGTTCCTCATTTGCTTTTGTCATGAGCCAACGTTAAATGGCTAACAATGTCGATCTAAAACTTTTACCTTTTGAAAACTCATTATTCAATAAAGCTGTGCTGTATGAAAAAGTAACAACCAAAAAATTGAAACGATACTACGAACCCTTTTAATTTGGATTGAATTGGCATCCCACGAATATTTAATCCTCTTGCTTACACGATTTTTTCACTTAATACTGGAGACATTTATATTATGAACGTATTTAAAATCGGATTCAAAGACTTAAAAGATTCAAATCATTAAAGCATATTGGCTTTTTAAAATTATGAATGGTTTGAATACCCAACAGACCGTAAATCAAGTCAGGTTACGTTAGAAAGAAGGCATGATTTTGCTGCAAAATTAAGACTCGGTCATTCAATTGATTGTCGTAAACCGTTGTATATCATCACTGAACCATCTTCTTATTTCAAGCACAATTTTTGTAAAGATTTTAAAAAGTGTTTATTTGTTTCGACATTTATTAGTTTCGTTTTGGAATAATGCTTCGCGAGGACAAAGCTTCCAGAACTCAATTACGTTCTTCATGATTTTTGCGAAATGATTTTCCTCCTCCCTACACAGAAGGCGGAATCGTCGAGTTCACCTGACCTGAAAGCTGTCGCAAACCAAGGCAAAGCATGTGCTGTACCTTCGATTTTCCTCCAGCAAAACAGAATCCCAGACCCAGACACAAATACTCTCAGCAGACCTGAGAATGGTCGGCACGGAGATTGGAGCTGACAGACGGAGATCAAAGCCCAATATGGTTGGTTTTGCTATTCGCTTTTCATTTTATCGGAACGGTTGCACTGACGGTGCACGACGGTGTGTTTGGATGGCTTCCGAGTTGCGCGTTATGATCATGAATGTTTGCACCGGTGTCGCAAAACAGTGTTGAAAACATTGTGTCATGTTGCTTCCAATAAAAGTTGACGATGAGATTGCTATGAAAAAGATGAAGTGAAACCGTTTCCCGATTTCCGTCGGTGATGGTGTGAAAGATGATCAAGGTGTCTTTTTAATATCATCGAAGAAGCACCACCATGAGACGTGAGACAAACAATGTTCATGTTAATGGTATGAAGGAATTGTATAAGGGTACAAAAAAAAAAAATAATTTTTCCTGTTAGAGAGATGATTCCGTACAAACTTCATTGGTTTAAACACGTAATTGAACATTTTTAACAAAACTTGAAAATTGGCTTGATAAAACGAATATAAAAATCATTAAATAGATATCAAATAAAGTAAATCAACATAATCCGAGCAGAACGTGCCTAGAAGGCATGATAATATGTTCAAAATAGAGTGCATGTTGCATTTTTAGGTTAAACATTTGCATAAAAATGTACAATCCAATCTTTCTCAAGAAAACTTTTTGACTTTATTGAAGTTTTTAATATTTTCTTTTTTTATTTTTTAGGTTCTAAGTGTTTCTTAAAAAAAATTCAATAGTTTAACGTTGCTCAACTTGATTTCCCATTACCCGCAATCTTATTGTGTTTGATCAAACCAAAAAAAAGTTATCATCAGTTATGGTCACACCCCGGTAAGAAAGCACATGTCAATTTGCGTTCACCAAAAGTCCGAACGCAAGGGTTGATGGGCTGCTTCCAAGTTCCGTTTTACCGCCACTAATCATTATTTGAAGAATTGTATGGGTAAAACAAATTATTACCGGCTCTCTGGCACACTGAACCAACAATCCACTTTTTACGTCACATTCAACGGAAGCGGGCACAGTTTAGGCATAGCAGAAGAGAAAAATAAAACATTCCCCTATCATTTGGGGAGGGATGGTCTGCATGGAGGTAATGGTTGGACGAAGCAAATGGGGCTTAAATTGATTAAACATAAGCACGTTCCAGGTGGGTGTGATCAACCGCACCGCATTCGTGCGTATAAAGCCAATGTCATCACCGACGGCTGATTTCGGGACGATCCCAAAAAAGTTCACTAATAACCTACTGTTGAACGTTCTCGCATTGATTCCGGTTCGATATTCGTCACTACGCACCCTTTTTCTACACCGCTCGCTTCCAGTTCCCTCCCAGCGGCCCAATCGAAAAGTAGTCATTAAAAGTGAATCGAAGTTGTTGAATCACTGAATGAAACATGAAGCTAACATTCTCTAATCACACCCTTTCGAACCCATCACTATTTACCAGCACATGCACGCATCAACGCGTTCGCAAGAGTTTCGATTTTACGATTGACGCGCGACAACCGGCGACGATTTGGATGCGTAAGGCCGGCCTTACGCTCCTCTGATGCCGGCTCTGCCACGAATCGCATGAACATGGGTGCAGCTGGCGTAGTGCGTCGACAAACAACAGCCACACACCGACGGCGCTAATGTTCCGAGGCAGAATTTAACGCCTCGCGGAGCTTTTACGATCTCTCTATTTGGTCGGCAAAGGTCGCCTAATGATGAGCGGTGGCTCGGACAAACAATGGACGGTGCGTTTCCGCCTAGAAAAAGGGCTAATTCGAGTGAAATTATACGCGTAGGAAAATTCAATCAATTCAATTGATGCAGCGAATGAAAACAAGCAAAAATGACTTGATTGTTTAATGCTTCAATAAAGATTAATAAAAACTATCACTATACTAAACTTTTAAAACCGATATTATTAACGTGAAAAAATGTACTTTTGTTTTTATTTTTTATTTATTAGTTTGTATCATTCGAAGTCATGGAAAAAATCAGCGTCATGAGTAAAAGCGATCGAATTTTAAGGAATTTTACAAAAATCCGAAGAAACCCATAGCCAATGGGGCATCACAATTTTTTGCAGATTTTATGTGTTTGTCCTTTTTTTTTAAGCGAGTTGAATAATATGTAATAAGAACGAATAAAAAAAAATTTATTGTACGCTTAAAAAACATTCGATTACTGTTTGTAAAATGAATATTGGTTGTTATTGTTATGAATAAAATATTTCCCCACATCTGATAAAATGTTCTTGCTGAGAATATTCTTCATTACATTATGAAGAAAAGTCATTGCTCAAAATGTTCAAATCTTTCACTGTACATACATTGAGTCATAAAATTAAAAAAAATATATAATAAAATAATAAAAATAAATTAGTTATTAAATATTAAATAAAATAAAATTGCGTCAGGTTGTGTTTCGAAAGGGAAAATAATTTACCGAAGGATTTGAAAATACATTGAACGAATCTCACAGTGCTAACTTTTAGTTAGTTTTATACTTATGAAAAAAACGTTTTCTCAAATTTATGTTCGTAAAGTTACTTTGAAAAATATTAATTTGAACGTGCAACAAACATCATTTTAAAAATTAACATACAAAACTAGTGTTTCGTCATGCATGACGCAGTCATATTGCCTCTTTTTTTTTTGCCTACTTCTATTATGGTTCAATTTTGCTTCAGTACGCTCGGTTCACTTGTCAGCGTGCGAGTGATGATCCAATTTCACGAAGTGCTTATCTCACTTATCATAATCAATTTGCTAACGCCGAGGCGAGCATCGTGCGTGTGCAGTATGATTCTGTTAAAAAGGAGAGCGGCGTGAAGCTAATGTGAATCTACGTGGAACTGTCGGCCATATTTTCCATTTTCCCCCCGGCACACAATCGTGCTCATATGGAGCAATGAAATTTATAGGAAATCCCGATAAGATGAAATAGGGCCCAGCACCGTAAAGCAGCTTGCGACTGCCATCATAAACAAAATGTTTGCCTTCCCTTCGATTCCGTCCCGCGAAGTAGGAGATAATGCCTTATGTGAAAAATAACAACCAACCCATCAAACCTTCATCCCGTGTTTCGTTGAAATAAATACTGCAAAACCGACGTACTGTCGACGACCCAAAACCCATCCCGCATGCAGGATTCATTTTTCATCCGTATTTTAACATGTTGTTGATCTAGTCCTTTCCTTTCTCTGGTGCAAAACTCCCGGCCAACCAACCCTTAGTGCCACGCGCTTGTAGATTAAGTAAAAGCACACATACATTCATCCTGCAAACAAACTGCAGAAGGCGGAAGGCGAGGAAGGGATACGGGGAAAAAATCTAGTTAAAGTACATTTTCCAACCACAGCCGCCCGGCGAAAGTATTGAAGAGAAATGGATATAAATGGGAAATAAATTAATGTGATCAAATTTATGGTAATCATGCCGGTTCGATATCGTTGCCCGCTAGCGGCACCGTGGCACCAAACACACAACCAAAGAACGAAGATCAAAACAAGATCCGCTCACACAATTGGAAATCGGACTACGACTCATCGCACGAGAGTGGATTCAACGGATATTTGTAAAGCGTTACCTCGTGTCCTGCTGCCGTTTCCGGTGCTTAATATTTGATGCTAAGCAGTGGTTCGTCGGCTTCGTCGAAAACCGTTCGGCAGGGGGGAGGCAATACTTGTAATTTCGATTCCATGCTATCTTTTATGCATTATGCATAATCAAACGTTGTGTGTTTTGAACGAGAAACCTTACAGCTCCCGAAAACCGAGCCCGGGTAATCCCTTCCAACAAAAGAACGGTACGGTACGGTACTGGAAAGGATAACCTACGCGGTAGCTCAGTTGATTTCGTTTGACCTCGACCGACTGCTTTGGATGGATTACCGGAAGGACAAACTGGATGGCTTGATTGTGTGTGAGTGGTTTGGGCAGGGAAGAAAAATTACAAATTTTCCCCGGGTGCTACACTTTCAATCCGAGCTTTATCACATCGCACGATGTATGATAGATGATGCTTATCAAATGAAGAGCAGCGCTTTTTTTAAAAACCGTGAGCAAGACAGAAACACTTCAATTTTTGCATCCTTTACAGCGCACCAAATCGACCAAAAAGTCTCAATTTAAACACACAAAAAAAATCGCATTCAGTGCGATAGATGAAGAAACAACAGTGCGACCGGGCGAAGCGAATCCATTCGCTCCAGACAGCCTTTTATCGCCGCATCATAAAGTTATTTAAGGAATCTAGTTTTTCATTCCAAACTCCCGGATCTTCTCGCATCCACCCACCCGAACCGGAACCTTCGGTGCTTCGGTTTCCGTGCAGGATGATGTAGATGGCAACGCATCAGGCAACGCAAGGACGCGGCCCTGGGCTGGCTGCAGCGTTGGCCAACCGAAGGGTGGCCCTTGCTGGTGCGCACTGTTTTCATAACAAACTTTGCTCATAAAAGTTTGCCCAAGATGGAGTGCTTTCTTTTGCAATTTTCCCGTTTTTCTCTTCACGCTGCAGTTCGTTAGATTTTGGTCCGTTTTTCTCCTCCATTACGGTTTCGCCTATGTGTGCGTGTTTGTGAAGTTATGTTCGTTTTGTTTGATTCGCTGCTTTCCTTCCTGTTGCAGTTCTTCGTTTACTATACGTTCGTTCTCGGTTTTCGTCCGCCTGTACTTTATTTAATTTAAGCTGGTCGAGTTGCTTCCCTACACTTTACGCTTACGCTCGGGAACACTTCGAATGGGGTCCGAGAGAGCTGACTTCATTTTCGTTCCCACTTTGTCTTTTTGCTGATGTGTTTCTTTTTTTATTTCTCTTCGCGACGCCCAGCAGTAAAAGCGAGGCAGCAGGTCTGCCCGCGGTAGCTAATAATGTCTAGGCACAAATTATAGTCGTCTAAGAATTTTCTTCACAAAGCGCAACCTCCACAGGGTCGCACGCGAAAAGACAATAAATGGGAGCATCATGGCCGGTCCCCGAACCGGTGTTTGCGAGAAAAACCCGCTTCGATATAGGAGCGAGAAATTTAAAACATTTCAAGTAAATTTAATTACGATCATGCGACACAATCCATCGTGCACTAGTTCCATCATTACTCGCAATTACTGCGCCGCACTGAGTCCAGCTGAAAATCGTGGGCATGTGCCACCAACAGCAATTATGTCATCTGGACCGGGCTCAAACCGTAGAATGTGACGGACCTCTCCGGTGCGGTTTGGATTCCTGAAGCGATTGGTCCTATTAAAACTACTTCAGAACGCTTGCTCGGTATTGCGGAACGATTTTATCTTATAATCACAGAATTACCTAACGGTCAAATGAACGTTTTTGAGCTCGGAATGTTCCAGGCTCGTGCTGCTGTTGGGGTTGGTTTATATAGGTGAAACTTGTTTGGAGGACGTAAGTGGCGAACTAATCGGGTGAAACTAGTTTGGGGAGTCGAGAGAAGTAAAATTACTTTGCGATTATGTGTAAAGGTTTAACATCTACTACAGCATGTCTTGGATAATTTTCTTGCGGAATACAATTTTCTGAAAGAACAATTTTTTGTTTTGTTTTTGATCATCAGGTAGAAAAAAATGAATCGAGTAAAGTGTACTGTTTTCTATGGAAATAGTTTAATGTGGCGTGCAACTGCCTCGGTAGCGCCTATTATACACGGTGGTTAGTGTTCCAAAAACTACTCAGCTTTTGTAAGCTCTAGTATATCATAATAATTGGATATTTACTCATTGGCGATCAATGTGAAACTAAGCCCATTTTTCTGCTTACTTTTCATTCAACTTACTTAATGATATTTTTTATGTTTACTTCAAATCTCTACTGATTTTTTTTGTTTTGCAAATTTATGCTATTTATATTCATTTTAAAAATCGTTTTTTTATCGTTGTCGTAGGAGTTGTTTCAAAAATTCGTCTTAACAAATCAATCTTCCAGGCTTTGATGATTGAATTAATCCAAAAAATCTTCGTTTTTGTCCCTTGTAACTTATTTATTTATAACATTAGTATTTTCAAAACGCCTTTGTGCATAACCAAAAGGAAAAGAAGATCTAAAAATATTTTCGGAATAGAAACGAAGTTAATTGAAACAAAAAAAGAGAAAACAAACATTTAAGTACACAAAAAAAGGCTTAAAAAATGAAACAGTACGTTAGTTTTAGTAATCATGTTAGTTTTCAGCCCTTGTATAAAAAGTTCATAAATTAAAACTATGTAATAATTCATTTTTTTTAAAATGCTTATAGGCTTATAATTTTGAATTAATTAAACATAAAAAATAAAAAAATAAAATAGAATAAACGACAAAAACTTCAGACAAGTTTCTGGAACTAAAAATATGATTATTTCTACATAAATAAAAAATAAATAATAATTTCTTCAGTATTTCCAACAAACACATTACTTTTTTTGGACACAGTAAACATTAATCTCATCAATAAATCCTATTGGAACGTGTTACAACAGATCTAATCTTCAATCGCCATCACGTTCAGTGTTTTGGTCACCGTTCAGCGCCATCCACAATTCGCAGCACTAACCGTAAATGATAAAGCGACAGTAGCCTCAAAAAGCATCGCTTCAATTCAATTTGTATTCGATGCAGATAATCAATGGAAAAAATATGACAATGAACTTTGGATTGTGCTAGCGAAACGAACGAAATAAACGTCGCCACCCGGCATCCCATTACGGAGCAGCGAAAGAGAGACCGAATGAATGGACATAAAGTATTTTACTCCCTATCTATTTGCATGCCGAGTGGTTGCATTTGATTTTCGTTATTATTTTTTTTTTTTGTGTACTTCTCCCTACCCTGTTTGCTACTCCATTGCCAACCGGTTCCCGCAACGAAACGCTTGAGAAATGATCTCAACAGTAAAATTTGCAAGAATAACTGACCTACATACATGCACGCGCACACGCCTCCAGCAAACTGTCGCCGACCGTCCCGGCTACCGAGGATGCATCAAAACGATCGCGGGATGTCGTAGACACCCATGTGATCCATCTCCGTCCGGATGGAAGAAAAATGGCCAAAATGCATCTGCCATATCTTTCACGTTTTCCGTTCCCCTTTCGGAATCGGCGAGAACGGTTCATTTTTTCTGTTTCTTTTTTCGTTCCACATGGCCTCGCAGTTTTGTTTTCATTTGCAGGTTTCAGATGGTTCAGATTTCGGTGCATGGTGCATGGTGAGAAAAAACGGCTGAAGTTGTGTGGAGGGAGATAGATAGATAAAAGGAGAGCGAGAAAGAGAGAAAGGTAGAAAGAGAGCGAGAGTTCGTGGGTTATTGTGGTTGATTTTTCGTTTGGGTTTTTGCTATTTTTCCGATTCGATGTGCTCTTTTGTTGAGTATTTACTCCTGCACAAAATGAACGTCATTTCCTTTCCTGTCCCATTTCTACCATCATCTCCCGTTCGAGCTGGCCCGCTTTCCGGTTAGTTGATCGATTCGAAGCCATTGCTCCTTGACCGTTGGTTCCGAATGGGAAACAAAAATGGTGCGAGGTGGAAAAATGTATCTCCATCACCATTAGGATAATATTTTTGTTTTGTTTTGGCACTTCGCTTCCATTTTGGAGTTTATTTGCATGTTTTTTTTGTGTGTGTTTTTATTTGTCATGAGCTTGTTTTAATGCCACAGTGGTGAAAAAATACCATGCAAATGAATTGAATAATCGAACATGATAATAAGAATCGAGAGATTATTTTATTGCATGATGAATTAACACTTCTTGTTGTGTTCTATTTTGCAAATGAAATATATTGTTTGGCTAAAGAATACAGTTTTTTTTAATTTTTCACACAAATTTTACGAAATTTAGTGATACGATACGTAATAAAGTGTCCATATTATTTTTCCTTTATTTATCAACTGACACTTATTGATTTCGAAAAATGAAGGCATAGCCTGCTAAGGGAGGAGAAGAGGGGATGACCTGAAATAAATCGTATTTGGTTTTAAGTATTAACCAAACAAGGTGATATGGCTGATTAAAACGATGATCACAATCATTTAAATTCAATACTAAGAAATTATCTCTCAACATAAAACAAAATAAAGAAAAATAAAACAATATATCATGCTGCTAGAAACAATACATTAATGTGTGATAAAGTAACTTCGTTATAAAAATACTTGTAAAAAAGCCAAGCTTCACTCAAATTTTAAAATTAACATTTCCCAAAACGATACACTACCAACAATAAAGCGTACGAAAATTCGTATGAAAATGATGGTTTGACTCCAGGCGAAAGCATGCTACCGAAAAATGTGCACTCTTTTCATGCTCCACTCGTCACGTTTTCCGGGCCCGCGCCAAATGTGCGACCGGTGGTGTCCACTGAAGCCTGGAATTTAATTGCGTTCCATTCCCGATAACCTATAATTTCCAATCATATTACCATTTCCTGTAAAACCAGAATCATGGTTGCATTTTTCGCCGGGATGCACGTTGTGGTTGTGTCATTTTCGCTACCCGCGCCTCCAGGCCGATTCGCGTCGCAATGGGAAATGGTAATCGAATGGGTGAGCTTTCGAACATTTCATTTCGATGTTTTCAATCGCATAAATACTCACTTCACGTGTGTGGAAAATCGTGCCGGACAAGTGGGAAAAACGTTCGCACGGCTCCCTCATACTTCTTCCGTCAGGAGCGCCCGAACGGTAACATCAACCAACTGTGTGGAATGAATCAATGTAATTTGCACAAATGGAATTAATTAACTGACTTTTTCATCATTAACCTGTTCGGTATGAACCCGCCGGGTATGCAAATGGAGTTAAATTCAGAGAAAATTTAAATTTGCCTCGTTCCAAACATTGTTGACTGTTTTGACGTCCACTTCATATGCGTAATGGAAGGTTGTTGTTTTTTTTTTCAGATTGCTATGTAAAAAAAAAAAAAGAAACCCATAACATAATTGAATGTTTCTCATTCTATCAACGACTCTCGATGTCATCCCAAATCCCTTTAAATCATATCCAAATGCACCTTTGGAGATGAGCACATGCACGCCATGCATACTTAATGACGCACCTCCGCCGGTCCTGTCATATTTGGCGTGTCCGATCGGTTTCATTGCACCGACAATGCATGACAGACGCCATGGGGCCCCTTTTTAGGAAAAGCCTGTCGCTCCTGACCGCTCATGGCCGAGTTGAAGGTGTTCTCCTTCGGCCACCGTCTGTGTGCCCGAGATTACTTCACACAGTGGCCCATTTGGCGCATCGTCCGGTTTGGAGAGCGCGTATGCGCGTGAATGAGTATTCCCCGTTTGTCGGCCGACGCACCTCGGAAAGGCCAACGAGAAGGAGCCGGTGAATGACACTGAATGCAAATTGCATCCATACCCTATTGTGCACCGGGTGGTGAAATGTGGGTGTGAGTGGAGTGATGCGGAAGGTGAAAGATGTGCCGAGTGTCTGAGCGTGCTGATTGCATCTCCAGGTACGAGCTGGGGCTATATTACCCTTCCAAAAGCGGTGTGCGACTGTTTGCCGATCGATGAGCAGTTTATAGCTGTCATTAGCAAATATAGCCAAAGGTGAACAACTTCATTCGCATGTGAAACAAGCAAGGGAATGGTTGTAAAATTATAATCGTTGTCGCAAGAAACAAAAACGCTTTTTCAAAACAACTATAATTTTAATTAAATACCGAGAAAAATCATCGCCTATCAACTGATATGACTATATATTTTCTACGTCTTTCTGTAAGATGTCTTTCATTCAACTAATATTATTTTAAAGACAATAAAACGATTATAAATGTTTTCTAAAGCGAAACGTAAAAAACGTAAGAAAAAAATATTGCAAATCATACGCTATACTTCTATGTTATCTAAATTTATTCGAAAATTGTTAGACGATCTACTTTTTTATCCTTCAAGAAATTAAAATGGAATATGTATTAACATTTTTTCACTAAAATGGTTGGATTTTAAATTTCGCAGATCCTGAAATCGATTCGAATTAGTGATATTAAATAAATATCTACTAGCTTCCCGTGGTTTTCCGTTTGACACCTTGTATTTGACAATCGAATTTTTATCTAGTGATGATGATAAGTCTCATCTCTCACTCCAACACAGGTTTGAGAAGGACGGAAGTATCGAAACGATAGTATGACGCTTAACGAAGAGGTGGCTTTGAAGAAGGATTAAAACAAACTTATACAGTGTTTCACATTTGTAATTTTTTTCACTTTTACAGTACCCTGAACATAGCGTTCAATGAACCAATTAGTGAGACTAGATCACTATTATTCAGGGCACTTTTGCAACATGTTTATGGCCAGCTTAATTTGAACCAAAGTGTGGTTTATGGTGCTACCTTCCAAAGCAGGGAAAACTAATATTTCTGTAATTGACCACATACAATCTTCGATTAGCGAAGTTCATTCGATCATTAATGCATTCATAGTCTAAGCCTTAATCCAATGAACATTATTGCAGTTCAACAAATACGCGAAATTGATGTTACCTTTAAATATCAAATAGTTGCTATATCACCAAATTCATCATCAAAGTAAGCTGTACCAAAGTTTGGAAAAACAGAAGTCAACAGAGAAAAGTAGCTGGAATAAGTGTTTTTAATATTTTCTAGAGCTTACTTGCAGATCAATAAAAGCAGCATGTAACTTTTATTAAACGAATTAACAGGTGTATTGAAACGAAGGACAGCAGCTGTATTGAGTAACAACACTTTTCGTAAGCATAACAAAGGCTAAATTAATAGATATATTTTAATTTAAAAAAAATCTATGAATAAAATGTTGCGATTTTTTATAAATTTATTTGAAAAAATGTCGTGTTTAACGAAAACAACTCTATTCATTTTATGAATAGAATAAGTACTTTTTACAAACACATTCATGCGAGAAAGAGAAAGGGGATTGTAAAAAATACAGGGGCAACTATGAACATTTAGGATATTTACTGAGGTCATTTAGGATTTGCCTGGTGGCAAACACTTAAACTTGAACTGCTCACTCTCCACTGGTCCAGAAATGGACCAAAAATGGAGCATAAACGATCCACGTGTACGTTCCACAAACTCTTCCAAACTGTTTATTGCGGTACTTGCAGAAATTGCGGAAGTATTTGCATATGGAAGTCCATGTTACGTTTATCGCAGGGTTTTGGTGTAAGTTGACCTCGGAGAGATGTATCCCATTTGCTGGACAACGAGGAAAACTCCAACAATGATATGTTGACGGAATGGCAACAATGTTCGAGAAATTGGGCGCACACGGAGTCGCCCGGTCTTTTTCTACAGAAGATATCCGATAATTTGTGAGATTTTGCTCGTATCCATACAAACCAGCTTAAAATAAATGGTAATACATCAGGTTCTGATACAACTCTTTCAATTTGATGGGCACCATGAAAATAAAAATGATATAGACGGATGTCAGTTGATCGTTGCTTTAGCACTTTGGAGTTATCCATATCCGAATACATCTCAAATTTCCCTTTTTGCTGTATATTTTTCCTAGCTTAAGGTTAAATCAAAATGATATTGTGAAACGAACGGTGACAACTTTTACACAAATTCCAAAATAAATCATCATGTTTGAATTGAAAATAAATACAATAAAAGGCGCGGCGCGAAAAATATAAAATGAGGTAAACGACGTAAAGTCACTAGAAACGCTCCACATCAACCTGAAGTGTCGATCTGACACACCGATGGAGTCATCGCATCATATCAACTGACTGACGAAGAAAACGACACCATCGAATGGTTTGTTTGTAACACTTTACATCACACGCGCACTCGCTAGGAAGATAATAATATCATTTTGCTGTTCAAAGTGTACTACAAGAACACAATGAAGAATCACGGTAAACGATCGTCATTGATCATATCAATCCCATTCGCACGTTCTAGCAAGCGACACCGATTTATGAACAATCGTTTTGGGAAGGGAAGTTGAAGAGGATGGTTGCACTTTGGTTGCATTGGGAATAGTACCGGAGTCTCGCAGTACAGTTCACTCCATCACCGATGATGCGATCGTTCCCCTTGCAATAAATAAAGATAATTTACGCGCATTGCCACCATCAAATGACGATCCGCGGCATCATCATCATCACCATCAGCATGATCAGCGGCACCAGCAAATTCAGCGTCAAATGTGCGCCAGAAAAGGCACAATGTGTTCGCATAAAACGGCCGGCTGCATCCGCGAACGCATTCGAACATGTGCGCAAGGGCGGCTAAATGGGTTTTTGCCTATGGGGCTTAGTCATCACGCGCAAATCCGTCTTCTTGAGCGCGATTCCCGGGTGTGAACGGATTCGCGCATTTAATTACCCGTGGCAGAGGGAACGGGCTTTCGCGTCGGCCCGCTTTGGCTGCAGATAATTTATGTGCGAGAGGCTGGCCGGGTATTAACACATCATCGGGCGGTGTATTTGACCTCACCGATGGTCACACCGTGCGGTGAGTTTCGGTTTGATGGAGTTCTGCCGAACGCACCCGCACCGGCAGTCAATGGTCGGGCGGGGCGTTTAACCGTCGGCATTTGTGACATTCGCGATTGGAATCCATCTTCGGGCTGGCCTCCATCGCACGGGCAACGATGCCCTCATTAAAGCGAACGCTCAGACGGATCCCCGATGACGATTATTGGCCTTGGATTGGCCCATAAAAAAGTACAAATTCCTGCTACACTGCACCGGGCGACCACTGGCCAGGGGCCGGAGGAGTCACATTCCGTCCCATTTCAGATACCTGCCGTTGCCTTTCGGAAGATCACGATCGTGGAGGGTGTTCCGGGCATATCATAAGTTCAACGCCATTCGGAACTGGTGCGGCACCTTGGCATAGAACAGAAATTCAGTGCAATCTAGTGGGAGAAAGAGACGGAGCGATGTCGTGCCATGAGTCATGAGCCTGCCGGTTACCTCCAATTCCTTCGATGGATGCTCGAGAACGAGCTCGGTGGAGCTAGCGCGGCTTACGCTTAATCATCATACCGAAATAAAAATAATTTCCACGCGAAACGCCAGCGCCTGTGGCCTGTGAAGATGCCGCGCAC
The DNA here is from genome assembly GCA_000956215.1 of Anopheles farauti No. 4. Classification (NCBI taxonomy): domain Eukaryota; kingdom Metazoa; phylum Arthropoda; class Insecta; order Diptera; family Culicidae; genus Anopheles; species Anopheles farauti No. 4. The sequence goes on along the minus strand of JXWZ01014403.1, from coordinate 72,069 downwards.
GGCTTCGGAAGATGCACGGAAGATGCCTCGCCTTTCGGTTGACATTTCTGTGCTCCGGCACTGTGCTCGGGGCGGCATGCCGTTTTTGAAGTCCGCAACTTCGCAACTTCGCGCAACTTAGCCGGCTGAAAGCTGAAAGGCTTGCAGACACGTGAATGCTCGAACTAGGCGGTGGCAGTTAATTTATCATCTGGTGCGTATATTTTATTCGCAAGCCGTTTGCTTGTTAATATGAGAATTTATTTACCTTCCTATCGTTGTTGTTTTTCGTCTAACCATGTTTGTTTGCCTTTCGCTCGTGTTTTTTAATCTGTAACGATTTATGTGCACTTTGACTTGTGCATTTTTACTCGGCACAGTAAAATGTTTTTTTCATGTTCATTTGAAGTCGAAATGAGTCTAAATACAGGATACAAACCTAATAAAGCATGGCCCGCTTAGTGATGGAATAAATTCTTTGGCTTTTTACAGAACTTCTAGTAGACGTATTTGGAAATCTTTGCCGTATATCTGTTTAGTACAACAATAACAAAAACAGTGAATTTTTCAGTTCCTTTTTTCAGTTCAGTTAATTTTTCAGTTTTTTTTTCATAGATAGCCACCATAAAAGATGAGCGTAGACCAAGAATTGTGCACAATCTATTGGAAAATCCAACGTGGTTCGCCTCTAAGCTGGCCAATTGTTCCTAGAATGTTCGTAGAAACACCGTATGAACTGTAATCAAAATCCGTAGAAGTCCCTAAATAAACGTAGGAGTGTAACTTCCAGCTGTCAGCCTCATAAATAGACCGTGAGGTCCATCAGAACCGAACAGAACAATTCGTTAATTCAATTGCGAAAAAGACCAAAAAAATGTTTGTTCCATTACTAAGTGGGCCATGATTTATCAAGAAGATTCTCGAACGAAACAAACGCTTCTGAATTGGAGAATAGTTTGCTCCGCAAGTCGTTATAGTTTAGCTATCACGACTTAAGGAGCAAAATATACTCCAATTTAAATAGTTTAGCTGCAACGGAGCAAAATATTCTCCAATTTAGAAGCGTTTGTTTCGTTCGAGAATCTTCTTGATAAATCATGGCCCACTTAGTAATGGAACAACATTTTTTGGTCTTTTTCGCAAGACTTTTCGGACATGCACTTGCGGTGAAAGTTTGAGACTAGCATTTTGAGACTTCTTTTCATATTGCGTGAAAAGTGAACAACTGTAGTACAATTGTATCTTCCTTTTCAAAACCAGTCGAACATTCTTCTAAGTCTATCATGTGCGTTTCCATCCTTGCTAAATAGATCTGCTTTCTGCTTGAGGTCCAAATATAACACCGTACTACACGTACGCAACGACGATATTTTCCAATTAATTAGCATGACAGCACCAACGCGATGATCCGTGACTGGAACGAAGAATGCGGCTCATCTTCCACCTCCACCGCGTACCGCGACACCCATTTCCAATAGTCAAGGTGAACGACGAATGACACTCTGGCTCTTGGGACTGCGGCTACCACGGCTACCGGGGTCTATCCCAAAACCCAGACACCAGGCCATTGCTACTTAAGCTAATCGCTTAGGCGCCCTTCATCTAGCGCATCTAGCGCAAACGCACCATCACCCGGCGCCTGCACGGATCATGTAGGAGGATGATTCGAACATGATTTATCCGCACCGAAAAGATTAATGTGCTCCAACGGACCGTCGGGCGGGCGAACATGCGAGGGACGGATGGGAGGCGGACTCGTACCTTAATCTTAGCGGGCGATGAACAATTTATGGCACCCGGTTGGACTGGTTTTCAACTTTCGAGTCCCTCACCGACGCATACCGTCGTCCAACCGACCTCGTTTCTATTAATTGCCATACGGTCGCTTGTTGGTCGCCGAGCGCCACAGGCGGTTCAATTTGAGGACGAATCAGCTGGTGCAAAACGTTGCATTGAGTTATGAAGATGGTTAGCGTTTACTGCGTGTTTTGGCAAGAATTACAACAAATGAAATACATGTCACAAAAATTGGATGAATAACACCGGTTGCCCGGTTGAACAAAATACTTATCTTCCAACAGCATATTGTAGGTGAACATCAACACTCGGCTCTGGTTAGTGTTTGCTGCGCATAACGAAACCCGCCAAAACCCGCTTATTTATAAATATTCACATTTTCCACGCAAACGGCTGGTCAAACGGACCGAAAATATCAACCGCATGCCGGCAAGAAAATGCCTGTACAACCACGATCAATCAACATGGCTTGTCTAGGTTCGAATTTATTCAAAAGCACTTAAAAGCATGGCTCGTAGCACCCGGGCGGTTCGTTGAACCATCTTCCGGATCCCGAGCGGTTGAAGCCAACGAATGAATGAGCGCGCGCGTGTGGAGAAGAAAAAAAAAACACCCGTGGCACACGTTTCACGGTCAAAGGCGGGCAATCAAGCACGGAATCATACGCCGCCGTCGTTTGAACTGCAGGGCCATTTTAAGTGAAACCACCCAGAAGCGGTGGCGGCTGGTGTTGAGTGGGCTGTCGTTCGGTGGTCGGCCATTGGGCACATGGAATCGTATCATCATGATCAGCAGCCTCGTGTAAAAAAAAGGTGTTCATATTTTATTCATAGCCTCGTTGTAGTTTTAATAATTCTCTTGATTTGAGCATGGAAATTTAAGGCGATTGTCTTAATGCGAAGCTGGAAATGATTAAACATATTTTTTTTGATTTAAATTTTGCTCGTGAACGCGTCAAACTCAGCAGACGTTAGGGGTTCAGTTTGGCTGACCATGAATTGGTTTGGTGTACTTGCTTATACATTATGGCTGTTTACATTCATAATGCTAGTTGCGAAGATAGAAATATTTAGATTGAAAATGCAAAAACTATTGAGGCCAAAAAAGTTATTAGCTCTAACTTTAACGCAATCCATTCCATTCAAAAACTGTTCTTTTAAGTTGACCATGTTTTTTTACACAAGATGTTGTTAGTGATTGTCATTCTTTATATTTATTTGTTGATTGTTTTTCCAAAATTTCAATTTGGTAAGACATGAAATGTAATATAGTCATATTTATGATAAATCTTGTTGCCTGAAATAGGTTGCAAATCATTCGATGTTTGTCATCTAGAGAGATTATTGCGGTGATGATAGGAGCAGTTTTTATAATTCCATTCGATTTTTTTTATAATTACTTCTTAAATTTATATCTATTGTTAATATTAGTTTTTATTTTATACTCCAAATTTTACTCTATTCTTATAACTATACCAAATGTAGGTTAAAAACACGAACTTCAAAAAAAAAAATTTTATGATGTTTCAAATAATCGGACCGAGTAAGCATGTCAAGTGAAATATACCCAGCAACAAAAAAGAGAAAATCAAATCACAACCCAAGTATAATTTTGAACTTTAAGCTTTAAGCTTATGCCTTAAAAATAAATGATTGAGAGAGAAAAGTCGACTATACTGTATTTCATCAAACCACTATCGTTCTTTTTACCAACCTGCTATAGACATTGAGAAACGTAAAAATGTCACTAAGTATAAAAAAATCGAAAACTTTTTTTAAAAATAAGAAGTCTTCTTTATAAAAAATTACTTCGCTGGATCCGAATTTACCATTATATATTCAAACCAATACACAAATAAGAACTTAAGAATTTGATTAGAAAGGTGCTAAACCTAAAGTGGGTATGGCTTTCATCCTTTGTCATGAACAATCATTTTATGTTTGTGATAAGCAAGTATGCATTGATTATTGTTGTTTTCTATTTGGTATAAAACTTCAACGATTTTAATTTAAATAATGTCATAGTCAACAGGAGCCGCTTGCGCTTTAAAGTTAACGTTGTTTTTTCTTCCTATTACTTTGGGATAAGTAAGACTCGTTCCCAAAGCTACTAATGGAAAATTTAAAAGTCAGTTTCTAACTGGGACAAGCATTGGTACGCGAATCACGCCTTGAATTCGTTCATTTTCACTCATGAATTGCACAGACGTTCTAATTTACTTCTTCCCTCTCCTTCCTTCCTTTGCAGTTACGCTGCACTGTTCAGCCACACAGCCCGTCAACCGTTAACCGTGCCCGTGCATATTCGTTCAATGTATGCATGCATCCGCACCGGACGGTCGAGACAGGCGAAAACGGGAGTCGGACAAAAAATCACACGACATGGCGAAAGGATAAGCGTGACGGCATTTTTATGCAAAGCAACGCTCGTACCACCGCCGAATGGTGACTAGACTCGCGATGCTCCACGCCGTATCATCGTTCGACGGGCGAATTTTCGGCGAATATTGTCGCCGTGGTGGAGACGCATCGCGTGTGTGAAGTGTTTCCATCCTCATGGAATATCCTCACGTAAACAAGGATTCTGTCCCCGAGCAAGCACACCGACAGGCTGATGGCAGCACAGGACAATTGATATTTGTGCAATGAAAAAATATTAAAAACAGAAATAATAACGATGCTGGTACCATAATTTCGCAAACTCTTCACATCCCTTTTCGCAACGGCAGACGATAAGCGAACGAAACAACCACACCAAATTTTGCCCCATCATGAGCGTCGCAAGTCAGCTGGCAGACGTGGCAGAGGACTATCGCGAGGATGTCTATACACTCACCGCCACCACACAGCGGATTGCCAGCAAGGACGCGAAAGGATACGACAAGCTCATCCTTGAGCCATCGAGAGCTGGTGGCTTTGGGCGAGAGCGAGTTTAAAAATACGGATGTTTAATTTAATTGGCCGGCGAAACGTGATCGTTTTTCGTGACGGCAATGTGATGGCGACACGATAAGAATATGGACCAAGATTACGGTGCAATTGTTGCGCGGGAACGAACAATGATTTCGCCGGGCGAAACTGGTGGCCCTCGGTGGTTGGGGAAGGGGGCAAGGGTTAATGCGATAAGAAGCTTCCTGCGGAAAGCTGTAATTGAATCAAGTTCGATAAAATTGTTCGATGAGCGGTAAAGTAATGTTGATCGTGAAGGATTTAATCGATTTACATAAAAGTGCACGCCAACGAACACGGCGGGATTACTTCAGAGAGAATGCTTCAAAATTAAATTGATAAAAATGAGCACAATAATATCGATTTCATCTGCTGCACACTCACAGCACCAACCGTATCTCAAGTGCAAAGTAAAAGCAAACCACCACCATGAAAGGTTGACGTTAATAGCTTTGCCATAATAGCGACACCCTGCTGCTGGTGCTTGGTGCTCTTTCATGGTGTATAGCCATCGTATCAGGATCGAGATGGAAGCCAAAGTCCTGCGGTTGAAAATTGGTCGGCTGCATGTGGTGTAAAGTATCATGCCGACCGGAGAAGTTGATGCTCGTGGTGGACACGGTTCTTGGCTCGGGCATTTACATGGCCATCCCTCGGGGAAGATAAAGTTGTAGCGCTCTTGTATGGTGATATAGTGACTCGGTGTATTCCCCAACCTGGAAAAAAATGCAACACATTTTAGCTAAACTTATACCTACACAACAAACTTCAGTCGCAGAATTCATCATTGAAAAGATGTACCAATAAGAAGGTCGTTGGTGCCGTAGCAGCATTAGCGTTAGGCGGCGAGTTTAGCAAGTGCTTCAAGCATTTCGAGGAAAAATACAGTTTAGAACACATTTTCGGCATTGGTTCGTGCACGGTTGTTTTCAATATTTCAGCTCGGAGGTTTCTTTCCCAAACAACGAATTGTTTGGGGAAATTAAATGTTGATGCTGCAAAACGAAGCACCCAAGCATGCATATTTCAATACGTAAATTTATTACAAATTAATAATACAAGTCCATTCGCAGCCTGTGAATAAACAAAAACAATACTAAATTCGTGAATTTGTAATTTACGCAATCGGTGGATAAAAATGTCGCCTTGTTAATAATTGACTGCGACGCTCAATCGTTTTATCGTTCTATTATTTTGGACATAGTTTTTTTTTATGTACTCTTTCTCCGACGTTCGTTTTTGATGGGACGTAAACGAAATGGTGCGTACGACCAACGCAACACGCTATCGGCGTCGACTGCAGCAGTTTTTCATGTGCGAAACGCAAAAGGCAGCCGGTGTTAGTGATGTTTGTTGGCGCAGGGGTTTTTTTTCTCTTTCTCCAATACTTGTATACATCATACCCTTTCTCCGCATCACGAGCGTCTTTCCGTTTGCTTGTGCCGTTTTTTTTTTTTTACCATCGCCATCGTACGTTTTATGTTCCTGTTGGCATATCGTTTGTGTTTGTTTTATTCATTCCAACCCGAACGCGACCCGGACCTGCGCTACGTTATTTTATGATTGCGTAGTGTCTGAGGGTAATGAAAATAATGGCCATCGAAACGTTGCACCCGGGTCGGGATGAGTCACGAGGCAGGGGGTTGCGAGTAGCGACGGCAAAGCGTTTCAGGGTGTGAGTGTTTTCAACAATTTGCTCCAACAATTTGTTTCGTGGACATATACAATCGTTTCAGAGGCATATTGATTCGAGCAAAATAATTTATTGGATTAGTATCGTAAAGTTAACACGTGTGTAAATGTAAAAATCAGACAAATGCGTGATTGCACATTTGAACTTTTTTGGATAAAATAGTTCGGTAATTAAGGTAGTTAGTATATTATTTATAAACTTTCCGCTACTGACCGAACAGAAAAATTCATAGTTTCTTTTTTTTTTGTTACATTTTTCCTGGAGACATTGAAGGCAGAGAGAGGAAATTTTAAGAATAAAAAGTAAAAACCTTATAAAGTTTTCTAGCAATTATTTTACAAAAATTATAACTGATAAAATTAAGCCAAAATTATCTCAATCGCTTCAAGATTCATTTACCCATGAATAACTATTAGAATTTTATTAATTGCTTACACTAAGCCATAATTAAACATCAACGCAATTATGTTCAAATATCAAATAACACTGGAAAAAAGGATTTATTTCCGGAGTGTGGTTGTAGTTCCAATACGTTTTAATTAACTTTAAAACCATGTTCAGAAATTTCCATTTTAAGTATTCTAAAATAATAATTATTCCTTAAAAGTTAGTATTTTCTATCATTTGAAATAACCAATGATACCAAAACATGTCTCGATTTGAAACACTTTTCTGAAAACTAAATTTTTATGTATACTTATATTTAAGAGAGCAAATATACTACTCATATTTTAAAAAGGTTTTTGAAAAGGAATGCTGATAAACAAAAACTGGTTTTATCGATAATGTAGAAATTTCATCGGATTGTGTTCGTTCGTTGTGATATGTGTGATGTATGAAAATCGCGTCTTGGTTGCATGGTGGTGTTCATTCGACTATGAATTCATGTACAGAGTTCATTCACTATAATTCATCCGAAAACTTCATCCCAAAATAATTCCTATAGTTCATCCAATCCACTATGGATTTATTAAACTTAATTTCCCTATTACATATTCCAACAAATGAAAATTTTTTGCTTCACTCCAGTGTTCGATGGATTTATGTTGACATTTTTATGTGTCAATCATTTTTATAAAAACATTTTTTATGTTTTTTATGTAACTTTAATATTCAATCGCTTTATTACAATAGCCTCTCATGCGTGCCATAACTTCATATCTGAAACGGTTGCACCCTGCCGTTGTAGGGTATCACACCTACTCGAAGCGTAAACAATCATTTTGTAACCGGAAACTTTGCACCTGCAAAGACTACTTTACAACAGCAAGAAGTGTTTTACAAGACAAACAATTCATCGAACCCCTTTCACGTCCGAATAAATCATCGCACGTCGTTGGCGGTGAACGTAACCCCAGGCCGTGCCATTCGTCAAAAAAAAAACAAAAAAAAACTTCATCGGTTTTGAAGTATAAGAAATATTGATGATTTGAAGTACCGGTGGCGCAGATGCAGGGTAGCAAAGGAGCAAACCACTGGACCAGACAGCCAAACAAACGGATGGAAAGAAGGAAATAAAGCACGACCGATGCCGCACGATCCAACCATATTGTACATATTTATTTATGCTCAACATTACGTGCAAAGTGGCTGTTATCGATTCCGTCTCGCCGTCGGCGTGTGTGTATGTGTGTGTGTGAGAAGGGGGGGTGGGACGATTTCCAACCTATCTCAACAGTCTCAGTAGTGTACCGCTGCGCAGCGGCAGGCGAGGAATGCTAACGTGCGGTACGTCAACGAGAAATCGATAAAGCTAACGAAACCTCAGAGCTACATGCCGCACACGGAGTGGTGGTGTTTTTTTTTCAATTTTTTTTATTTACCATCCAGTATGAAAGTGTAAAATAGTATGTAGCATGAATGCCTGGCATGCATGCATTTGCTGTATGATCCACTGTGTGCTCCACTATCCCTCGATAGTTTCCCTCGACCCGGCTCTGCATGAGGAATCGATCGAAGATGAAAGTCAAACACCGTTCCTGTACGTGGTAGGGAAATTTTCTCACCTGCGCGTAGAAGCGCCACCAGTGAAAATCTCGACAGAACGATAAATATTACCCACGATTCGCTTCCATCCGCGACGGTTTTCCCCCAACACGGCAAACCACGAAAATCGATTCTGCCCGTTCTGCTTTTTACGCACCGATTTTACGGGACAGCCACAGCGTGGCAAGGATTTCACCTCCAGCGCATCCATAGTGAACTCCCGGGCGAACGAGCGTTGTGCGGAAACTGCACACATGTCATGAATGAAGCCATCCATCTGCCAGCAAGATTGACGACTATCGAGTTTTTAGATGGTTACAGCTAATCATCACCATCTTCATCAGCGCCAGACCGCTTCGAAACGGTAAACGGGAAACCATGGCCGGGAGTCGCACCGTACGAAGCCGGCGTAAGTTTTCCCACACGACACACGTGGAAGGGAGTAGCTTTGAAAATAGTAAAGTTTGATGCGAATGAAAAAACTTCCACCGGCGGAGTGAAATAAGTAAACAGGTTCCGACCGTTTGCTTTCAATAAGTAATATGCTTTCCGGTGCTTCCATCGTGCTTGCAAACGCAGCCAATGCCGCTGATCATGCTGCATCCCGCTTGTTAGAGCGATCAGGAACTGGGAAGGTGAGTGTTGAGCCGTGTTTGCCGAAGAGTTGTTCTAAACTCAAACTTACCATAAAATTCCACGATAGAGGAGAAAGTATGCGTATGTGTGTGTGTGTCCATGTGAGAGTTCTGGATTTCAAAATGAAGCCAGAGGAAGTAAACTAGCCCGAATCGTTATAGAACTTTATGTTCATGATTATCATGGAGACGCATGGTGCTTTATAATAATGATGGAAATGTGAAAGATACTGTTAATATAGATAACTAATTAGTTAACAAGCATTGAACAGTATTTTAATCCCATTTGAAATCAAAATGTTCTTAAAAGAGCTTGAAATATAAGTTCAAAGGCATCCAGTATCCAGTGTTAACGTGGAAGGTGAAGACTTACTTTCGATGAAATAGATTAATTAAATTTAACAGAAATTTAAGAACTGGTCAGCATTCTGAACAGATTTCATCATACTTGAAACTACATAAAATACGTAATATTTCAAATTTCAAACTTTAAATAACCCCATATGAAGAAGTTATTTCTATAAAACCCCAATAAATATTGTTGATTAAATTGCAACACGTAAAAACAAACTGTTCTTTGTTTTTCTGATTGCACAAAGTATCAAACTAAACAATCAAACTCGTATTGCACTAGGTGTCAAACTCTGCATGACGAGAACAATCCAACAGAAACCGCCGAGAGCTTAGGCTGGGTGGAAAACCCGATTTGACTTTCCCCGAGGCTCACCGTGCCCGTTCGTCACTGTCATGTGACAAAAGAAAAGGTTGTTGAGATTTTTGTCAGTTTTATGAGGACGTTCCTCGCCGTCAACGGTGCTTTCACCGGCGCGACAACATAGTGTTGGCTGTCTGGGAAGTCATTTTTCTTTCCTTCCTCCATCCGACCAACGAATTCCAGCCACACGGAACGTTAGCAGACGGGCGCAATATTTCCTCGTCCTCGGATGACGAAACAGAAGAAAAAAATCCTTCCACCATACAAGCTGACGGGAAATGATGTATTAAATTCCTAGATTTAGGAATAATGTGTATTTTACGGGTGGTGCAGTTTATACCGTCTGGTCTGGCGATCGAATTCTTCGCTTACTTTGCTGGCGCTAGGCATTCGGACTCGAGTCGAATACCGGGGCAAAGAAAGATTTTACAGCGTTGCAAAAATTCCGATCCCCGCCATGGGTCGTTCTGCTCGATGAAGTTCCACCCGAAAAAGCTACCGTCGAAGCAAAATAAAACTTTATTCATAGTCAAAGTTCAGCGGCGATGGTGGGGCGGCCGAAATCTGCCGAAAATTTCGTCTCGCCAGCGTTCGGGCAGCTACCAGTCACTTCTGCACGGTGGGCAAAGTGCATCAGCAAGCAAAAACCCAGCAAGGAGTGACCCGCGCCAGTTAACCCAGCTGGAGATTGGAGATTATGCAGCCAATTTACTTCGCACGGGGCGACAGCGAACCAGGGCAAATGATTCGTGTCGATGTCTGCCATGCTGTGCGGGGCCAAAGTTTGCCAACGGAAGCGGTGCAACTGCAGAGTCGAGACGAGATTGCCTTTCGGGAAGGAAAAATAACGAAGAAAGTAGTAGAAACAAAAAAACGAAAACCATGAAATAAGAACACGAAAGACAAGGAAATGGATGGATGTACGAAGCAACGGGGAAAAAAAGGAAGAAATTCCTAGCGGTGGTTGCAAGCACCTTTACCGGGGCGGGAAAGCCCTCAGAACCCAGCAGGGGGTCTTGTTAACTACTCCCAAAGTTCAGAACTTCATCGTTTCTGGTTCGCTGGCTTTCGGTTGCCAGTTGCACCGGAGAAACACAGACACATTGTGCGCATACAGTTTTGCCAAGATTTTTTGAATAATAAAATAGATTTCCCTCCAGCGATGGTTAGCCCTGAAGCAAGAGCAAAAAATCACACATAAAAAAACATCACTTTCAACCACAAGCTCTTTTCAATCTTGCCATCTAACGGTTCGCCGAGCTGCGGCAAATCGAGATCGAGAGGTGTCTACACATTGAGGAAAAGCTCGCACATGAACCGTCCGATGTTTCATTTCACTGCCACCGCTTCCTGAAAAACAAAAAAAAAAAAGAAAGAAAACGCTCACCAAACGTTGCGTCAACTCCAAACGTACACCATGCAACCGTCGTCGGGGTCTTTGGGTTTTCGAGAGTTTTCCGGCACCTCCCACCGACCCGGCACCAACAGCAATAATATCATAATTAACACATCCACTCCGGCAAAATTTCGAGGAGAATTTCATTAAATTTATATACCTCCCTTTATATTAACAGTCTAGACGGGAGGGCTTTTGACGGTAGTTTTTCCTCCCTGCGCTGTGTGTGTGTGTGTATGTGTGTACGTGTTTTCAACTTCCACCCGATGGTCAACACGACCTTCAGACGTGCAAGATGAATGTGAAGGATTCCGTGACCACATCCTCTATTTTATGTGAGTATGTTGCCACTACCCTGTGGGGTACTTTGTAGCAGGGGTGGTCGGGCGGAAGAGGAAGTTAGCTAACGAGATGTGGTACACTTATGTCCTGTCCATGTGTGTGTGTGTGTGTGTGTATCTGTAATGGAGAGGACGTTGGAGAAATTAGCTTCAAAATTGTTAGTGGTCAGACAGGAGTGTGTGTGTGTGTGAAGAAGGGAGTAGACGAAGACGAACTCCTGCTGGGTTTGGGTCGTTAGATGCTCTCGTTTAAAACTTTCCTACCATACCGACAGGGTGAGCCCTGCATCGACATCCAACTTTATTTCTTTCAAACACAACCAAGTTGGCGGTGCTGGTGTGATGTGATTGTATGAGTGCGCTTTTTACACTCAAACTACCGCTTGCTTGGATACGCTTGGAACCGATTGTGCCAGCTGGTGTTCGTGTGTAGCAGCGGTTGTAGATGTGTGCGAGCGCGAACCGAAGGAGTGGGAAGGAGAGACGCTGCCTGTGCCGTGTGTGGACGAGAAGGACGAAACGGGCGACAGACAGACAGACAGATGAACGGACCGACGGTTTCGCGCCAGACAGGCGGACGGAGAGCGGATCGCGGCTAGGAAAGGATGGCGACCGGCAGCAACGGTTTGGCCTCCATCTGCCATGCTCGTCGCCAACGGAGAAGCACGAGACGATTCGACGAGGGGAGCCGTTGGTCGAATTTCATGTTGGGATAGGTCCTACGATTAAACTATTTTATGACTAACTGCTCGCTGTCTGCTGAGGTTAAGCTTGGGGAAAGGAAAAGGGAGCTGCGAGGGGAGCTTTTTTGTAGCTTTCTTCTCCTGCTTTGCAATCACACGGCACACCCAAATATGGGAAACCCACCCTGTAGCCATCTGCGGACGACGATGACGACAACGGCGGCGCTCAGTGTGGTAAACCACAGCAGCTGCGAGATAGAACAAATGTATAAAATGGAGATTGAAAGAACGGGATGCGAAAAGCGAGCGAGTGTGCGGGGCGAAACGGACAGAGCCGCCTCAACATGGGAAGCTTCTCTTTGTAGTGGGATTAGCTTTTGGAGTTCGTTTGCTGGAGTACATATTAAAGAACATTGCATTAGTTACGCCAAGTGGCAGGAATGATGTTGGATTAAATGCTCGGCAAGGATTACGGATATTCGTTCGGCGGAGTGAAATCCGCAATACGATTAAAGCATTTGTTTCGCCAACGCACACCACTTCGACTGTTGGTGTTTGGTTTTTGTATTTAATATTTTGGTTCGATTGCTACACGTTCGCCAAGGCATTTTGGGCATACATTTGTCGAAATAAAGCGAAGGCGAAGGAAAAACAAATAAGATAACCTAGCAAGGAATATACACAAGATTCACAAACGTTTGGGGTGAGTTGAATTTTCAATGTGAATTCTTATTTCAATTTTTGTGGATTGACTTATATGTACTTCCAAGGAAAGAAAAGATATCAAAGAAAATAGGCAAACATGAAGCAAATAAAATAAATTAACCATATATTTTTTATTCGTTTTTTCTGTCGAATTTGAATCTGTTTAAGGTTTTACATATAAGCTGACTCTAATGCAATGCCGAAAATGAAATTTAATACATTCGCTGCATATGCTTTGTCCATCGGACTCGCTGAACACCTAAACAAAATTACAACTTCCCAATAAAATCCTTGTGTTTACCACATCCGTACGATCTAAAGCGTATCGATCATGCAGGATATCTCAACACCGGACGGACCGTAAACTACGCTTCCCCCAATAAACGTACGCAACGCAAAAATATGTTACAATTATCAGTGCGATAATTTACCAACAATCAAATGGGGGGGGGTCTGAATGGTGCTAGTATGCGTGCTGCATTCCGAGCGTTTAACTGTTTGCAAATTAAATAACACTTTTCGGAGGAAGAATCGCACGAGCGCAGGGAAGCAGCACAGCCACCCAGACAGACCCGAGACCCGCGGGCAGGGAATCTGGGGGGAAGTGTGAAGCTTCCAAAACTTCGTGCGAGTGAGTGCGAAGTTTCCGTTCGGTGGAGTGAAGTAAAAGGGGACGCCCAACACGGCCAGACACCGGTTCGGAATTATGAGGTCGTGGTCCGGCGGCAGTTTGTGGAACCGTCTGGCGGACACGACTGGTGAGGGCGGTAGTAATGGAATGAATAAACGGAAGGAAGATGTTTATCCAACCTCGTTCGCTACCTTCCCCCGGTTACGTGACCCATGCACAGCCAGCTCCCCCCGTTTGCCGGCACTGGTACGAACACCGAAAATACGTCATCCTGCGTCATCCTCCGTTTCGGTTGTGCGGTTTGGCTCCCGCAAACGCCACCGGAGGACGGATGAAGTTTTCCAACACATTTGCCCGAAGCACACATTTTGTGCAGTGGCAGTTCATTTGGCTTTTTCGTCCATTTTCGATCGATTCGCAGTGCGTCATGGCGCAGTTTTTAATGTGCCAAAGCGCGCGCGTTCGGTGACCGTAATGTAACACTTCTTTGCCTACATTCCGCCAGGGCTGCAACGCCCGGACCAGACTCTTATCTCGTTGTGCGATTTGCCCGACTGGTCATTAGTGTTGGTGGCGAGGTAGACGAGGGGAGAGCAACATTTCACCCACGAATTGTGTGTATTGGTGAGTGGTGTGATTGTGCTCGTTTTTTTTTTCTTTTTGTCTTCTTCTGTTTCTGCGTTAGATTCATTTAGTTCGTACCGACGGTTTGCACCGCCCATCGCCGCAGCGTTTGGGGCGCAAAATAACTGACCTAACGCAACGCTTTTTTTCTTCAACCAACGATGCGACGATCCGTGTCGCGTTCGCACCGTCCTCCGCTTCTTTGTGTGTGTGTGTGATTTTTTTTTTTTATTTTCGTGTTCGGTGCCGTATACTTGGCCACTTGCGTACGCGAAACCATCCGCGTTCGGGTTTCTTTATTTGGTCAGATGGAGCTCTTTTTCATGCGCTTGCAGCCTCATCGCGGAGGACACCGTCACGCGAGATGCTCCCGGGGCTGGACGGAGAGTGCGCGATAATCGTGCCAACCTCCGACGAAACTGGCGAAATTTGTCGCTATTGAAAGTGAATGACAAACCGCGCGTCGGATGATGAAGAGCTCTCCACCCAAGCACAAAACACACGGCGCGCGGTCGAAAGCGGGAGGCAAATGGAGCGTATGCGAGCTAAACAAAACCAAATGAGGTCAGCATCAGATGCGCAACGCAACGGCTGCGGTGACGCGTCCTGGCGGAAAGCAAAAGTGGTTTTGCGGTACGGACGCCGCCACCGTCGCCCCCGATGCCACCATCGCCTGTGTCTGGCGTGGTCGAACGTAGGGAAGTGTCACCTTCAGCGGCGTGGCGTGTGGAGAAGAAACAAAGCAAAAAAAAAAAAAAAGATAAAAAATACTACACATGATCGATCGAACAGTGGCGCGGGTTGTTGTTGCGTTGCACAGACGCTTCGCTGTGCGCCTCAACGCTTCGGCCCCGTCGGATTTCTCGCCCTTTCGAACAACCGGAAGTCACATGCGAATATGGTAAACGTGCGCGGAACTAAATTGCGTTCGTCACTTGCAGATGAAAAGAGGGTCAGCAGGGAAACAATGAATGATTTTTTTTTTTCTGTAAGGAAACGATGGCAAAGTGTGTAATAGCGCAAAGTGTGTTGAAAATAGAAATATTTAACACTTACTTCAACACAACGGTGAATCAGTTTTTTATTTCTGTACGCATTCTTTCTCTAACAAAATAAACCGTTTTGAACATTTCTTTCTTTGATAAAGCGTTCATCGTAAGCACCAGTGGAGATTTTCAAAGGGAACGATAAAAATGTTTTCTCTTTTAAAAATCATTTCTTTGAAAATAAAAATAAATAATAATATAACAAAAACACAACACAAAACAAGCAAATAAACAAAACACGTTTGATATTTTTGTGTCACTATTATTAACTATTTTATCCAATTAGTACGTAGAAAGTTACGCAAAGTGAAAGTTCCAGTAATAACTGATTAAAGGGATATACGATAGAATTAGTTTTTAAGGTCACAAGATTTGTACATAAATTTTTTTTAATAATATATTATACAAATTATACGGGACCTTCTTACTAAAAATTTTGTTCCTCTGTCTGATAAAAGGTATGACATGAATAATTGATAATTTTATCATTAAAATAGTAAGTTGATTTTTTCCAGAAATACGAAAAAAATTCCAAAAAACCAAAGATTCCAAAAATTGCGAAGTTTGCAAGTTATGATGTAATTTCAGTTTACGATGAAGCTAGTTATGATGCAACAAAGTTTTTGATGAAATTTTCAATAGAATTATTTAAATGATTAGACCATATTTAGTTTGCTTTTCACTCAAGCAAAATCCACATGTGATTTAAAATACAATTTTGATGTTGTTTACGATGAATTTATTAGTTCGTATTCAACATGAAATAGTTAATTCTGCTTGAAACTTGTTTCCTGCATCAGTGAGGGTATCATTTGACGTGATGTTTTTAAGATAATACTAAGAACAATTTCATGCATAAATATTCTATTAAATTTAAGTTTTTTTACACACTAATCCCCCCGTTAGTCCCGCGGCTTTAATGTTCAGCTTGCAGAAAAATCGCATTTACCGATCCAAAAAAAAAAAACACGCTTACTACGGAAGGTGAGTGAAAAATATTTCCATTCACCTGACCTCGAAAACTTGAGCCGGAAAGTAGCACCGTTCGAGTGGCAGCAGCAGCAGCAGCTGAAGCAGATTCTGAGCGGCTGACTTCGTTCGCTTAAATCGTGATACGCGCAATCCAAGGCCATGGTTGTTAACCTCTGCGCCAGTTGTTCGCGCGTCGGATTGCAAAAGGGAATGCGACTTACGGCGTCGCGTTCCCTTCCTATCTTGGGTGCGCATGCTGTTTTTTTTTTTTTATTATTTTTTTTTCAACAAACTTTGTGATCGCAATTCTTCGCGCACATCTGCGCGGTCCATCTTGCTTCGGGCGGCATCGTAATCATGCCGCCAAAAGGGTGCACACCGGCCCAGCCACCAGCACGAACGCGGCTGAAGCAGCGGAAGCCGAGGAGATCAAATTGTTTACAAAATATGACACTCAACACCGCCGAAGCGACACGACACGATGATCCACCTTGGCCGGCGACGAACACCGTACGGGCAGGTTTGCCCGTGTGCCCGCCTGACTAACGATCGAGCCATTTTTAATCGTCCAAATGGCCATCCGAATATCTGCGGCCAAATGTTCCCGCTGGAAGGGCAAGAGAGTAATCGCCGGAGTCGAAAAACACGATTCGAAACGATTTGTTGCATGCGAAACGAATGGTTGATGTCGGAATTTTGTTTATCTGTTGTGACGCCGGTGCCTCTATCTGTCACCATCTTCTGGCCGTTCGAGCCACAACATGTCACCGTTCGCGGTCAACGAAAGCGAACCCCCGGTGGACGGGATGTGACGCACACTAAGATGTGAAAAATAAAAACCCCATCACTCGTATGTGTGGTAACCTCAAAATTCACATCAAGGCCATTCCATTCGGCTACGATTTTTCGATTGTTGCGGTGGGTCAGGCACATGAAAGCGAAAGGTTTGTGCCAGAAAATCAAGTGAAACAGTGAAGCTTGGCAGTTATAATTAAAAAAAAACCCTCTAGCTTCGAGTGTGCGGCCATGGGTGACGAGTGAGGGACGAGTGTTGAAAAGAAAGAAGGAAGGAAAGCGTTTGGCGATAAGATAAGCAAGCGAGCAGCAAACCGTTTTATATTCCTATTTTGATAATGCAGTTAAAAACGAGTAAAAAGAGCAAAAAAAAAGTCTACGAATGTATTAGAGATTAAAAAACTGCTACTACTTCTCTTAAATATCTATTTTGGTAAAACAGACATCAATAAATGCATTGAGCGAAAAGTAGAAGAGTTGCTTACGTTGAATCAATAGACACTCTGTTTACAGACGACAAAAATCATACAGTCTTAAACTAACAAAAAAAAAACAAATATTAACTCCAAACTATGAGAAGAAAACAATTATAGCAAGTCGCTTTAATGTGAAATAGAAACAAAACTCCATATAAAACTGGAAAAGGAAATGAAAACTATTAAATACGGACAATACTCCATATAAAACCAAAATTTCAACAACGTTTAGGAATATTATAAAGTAAAAAAAAACAGAGAGTTCTTCAGAGAGCACTACAGATGTCTGAAAATTCACTTCAATCACTTATGATCCGCCTCAAATGACGTTATTGCTAAACTTGACTCCGACGCGGTCGCTGATCCAGGCATTAAAAAAAATAGGTTACTCATGATCGAGGTGCATTAACGTGCCCTGACCCTGACGGGCAATCTGATGAAGTCATAAACGTTGAGTCGCTGCTTACCGCAGCTTATCACTAGCCGGCCTATCTGGCATAGCGAGAAAAGATCCGAAAGATCGCTCGTTCGTTCGCTTCAACACGTAGCATTCCATTCGATGGGTGGGCGATATTCTTCACGGGCATGCCCCGCCCCCCGGTGACCACCTGCCTCATCGCCTTGACTGCCTTGACTTTGAAAGCGTAATCAGCCACGGCCTAAAAAAAGGAGGACACCAGAAGTACCTAAACAGCAAGCACCCCGTCAAGCTGTTCGGGCATTCTCGGGCGAATTATCGCTCGACGGGTCGGGACGGTACGGTAAACAGTGCAGATAATGATTATCGCAGGATCGTACAAAAAAAAACACCTTTCCGCGTGCGAGGAGTGCATTTTGTCGTAGATCAGTACCGCGTCGTTTCGCGATTGGTCTCCGGACTGCCGTACTAAAACATGGCAAACACCCAGCAAACGCGCCTGATAAGCTATCAGAAGCACTCAGTGACTGACCGAAAATTGGGTCAGACGAAAAGCAAAACACCGAAATGGTTTGTTTTGTAAACGATGCCTCGTGGTTGGTGGGAGACCGCGTTCGGGGAGACACAAATTGAGATAGAAAAAAAAAGTGGTAATTATTGTCACTTTGAGTGCTTCGCGCGCTTTGCTGGAGACTGTGGGATGAAAAATATTGTACCCAAGCAGGTAGCAATAAAATATAAACAGAGCAATTTCAGAGCCGCATCTGCTCGAAGCGGCTGCACTCCACGTTCCACTTGGCGAGCACTTGCATCTAATCGATATAACGAGCGTGAGTCCGAGGTCCGGCGAACCATCATAGGGCCCCGTTGGCCGGCCCCTATTGCCCCACCGGCAATGGATAATGATTTTATTTCATAAATTACTGCCAGCAGCTTTCATTAGGAGCAATCAAAATGCTGTAAAATTTGCGCTAGAACTCTGCTGCCTCCCCGGCGGGGATGGTTGCAGCGGTCGCAACACAAAACTACGCCCTACTGCTCCTAGTTTCCTTATTGATTGCAATTGACGTGGCAGCGCCGTTTAGCCGTTTAGATGCAGCGGTCCGGCCATGTGGCTTAATGTTGGTGCCCGTGCCACATGGGGCAGTAATTTTTGAAACGCCCTCGCAAGCACCATTTCGCACGCGGAAGCTCCCGGCCACGATGGATGAAGTGTTGGCAAACGCGCCATGTGACGATCTCGTGTCCTCCGGACGCTGATGAGCGAAATGGCGCCAGTGCTGGAGGGTGTGGACGGTAGGTGCTGATTGGGCGGTATAAGGTTGCCTTGCGTTTGGGCATTAGCTCGTTAACGTCGCGCTTTCTCTCTAGCCTTGCCCGATTCGTTGCGTTCATTATTTACGCCGTACTCCGGAAAGGGGAGTCCTTGCCCTTTTGACGTTTTTTATAGAGCTATTTTAATTTAAAACATTGGAAAAATGCAATACAAAACTATAAACATACATAAACTATGAACCTTTATTTCTTATAAAATTGAAATAAAAAAAAATTGTTGTAAAAAGTGAATAATGAAATTGGAATTTGGACACTTAAAATAAACAAAATATTAATCGGAATAGTCAGCAATATCCACGAGCTACTCCCTTCTAATGACGAATCCAACTATATTATAATACCTTATGGACCTTCATCTTCTCTTGAGTTAATGAGTTAATTGTGGAAAAAAAAATAAATAATTTGCTTTTTATTGGTCAAAAGTTTTCTCGAAAAACTCTTAGTAAAATGTTGCCATTGTGAAATTCATAATAGCCTTAAGATCTCGCAAACTATCATGAAAAGATCGATAGTTGATTGATAAATGCGATCATTAACCTATTGAAATTGTTCTTTTTTCTCAAGTTCTTTAAAACCTGGAAGCTTATAAACTAAATGCAATCACATATATGATAGAAAATATAATTAAAAGTTTGTGAGATTCTTACGAATGTCAACAGCTTCGTTAGATGTTAAAAATGCTCACTATTTTCTACGAAAATTTAATCGTTCAAAATTTTCTGTTCAGAAATGGCTTCTCCGATGGAAAATAGTTCAATTCAACCGCTCTACCGTCTGTGATTGCTTCAACATATTACCAATTAGTGTTATTAACCGTATGTATCCACCATTCTAAAACAATATTCAAATTTACCAACTAACCACCTAAGTTGGATCAATTAAAAATTATCACTCTATTTTAGTTTAGTAATAGCGTTAAATAATCGATAAAAAGTAACTGAATCAATGATGTTTGAGTATTGATGTAAATTTTATTCGGAAAAATCAGTTAAAATAATAAAAAACCCCACTGAGCTCCGTACCCAACTTTATTCGACCGATTCAAAGACGCTGCGAAGATCGATCCCATCCTTCGTCGGACTCGAATTAATCTCCAGCGTGGATTTATACATCCCGTCAACCTCCACAACACAGCGCGTTCACTTAGGTCAGTGTGCGATGAAACGGAGCTGAGTTCAGGAGCCTTTGAACATTACAGACAGGACATATTTAGAGTGAATAATATCGCATTCGTCGGAAGCAGCGCAAAGGAAACGATATCTGTATGGTACATCCCAGCGGGAGTGAAACAAGCAGCGGTGAGAGAATCGTTTCCCTCCCAGACAGTCTACCCGACGACTGGATGAATCTTAAATATAGTGGAAAAAATTGAATCCAGTGACCGGGCGTAATGTAAATAAATATTTATTAAATAAAACACGCAAAGCATCGGTCGATATATCTTTGATTCTCGACAAAACCCTTAGGTGACGGTTGCCAGCAGTGCGAGTCAGGGTATCGATGGTCAGAGAGAGTAAGGACCGTTCGTGATACGTGAGTGTGCGTTTTCACCCAGGCGGATGGGATGGTGCTGTTTGCACTAACCACCTACGCGGCCTTCTCCGATTACGTTTGCGGTTGGACAGGATTGTAAAGCTAAGCTTTAATCGTTTGTCTAGCAGACACACGGAACGGGCAAAGTTTCTTCCGTTTGTCACGTTCGCGCGCTCGTTCCCGGTGCCAAAGGGTGGACAGTGATGCATCGGACTAGCCGAGCGGGCCGCAACAGAACCGGCCTGCCAACCGTCTTTAATCGGACCGTATGCAAATCGAGAGATCGGCCCAGCGCCGGCAACGGTGGACTCCTACGCGTGCTGTTCGACACTTGCCCGTGAAGCGCATTAGGAAAAGAATTGATTAGACCGCAAGACTGCGGGCAAAACCACAGCCGCAAAAGCAACATTTCATCATCGTCATCATCATCATCATTATCATGATCGACAGCGTTATCGACAGAAACTAGCCGCAGCGAGGCAATCGTGAGATAAACGGATTCTTAATAACAAAAAAGAATATTCAACTACGTTTGTGGAACATACTGGAACGTAGGCAAGCGGTGACGGTTGAATTATGATTTGCATTAAATATTTACTATGCAGATTTGTATATTTTCACACCATCCATTAGGAATAGGAATTAGGTAAATAGGAATTTTATACAAATCGCTACAATTTTTCCAAAGAAACATAAATCTTAGAGCACAACAAAATAAGAGTATAAGTATACTCCACATTAAATTACGTGCAACATTTATGTACACATAGAAATACCTTGAAAATTATAAACGGCTTTAAATGTCCAGCTACGGATCAAACGATTAACGGCACAGTGATTTTAAAGATTTTTTTTTATGGTGAACATGTCAAATGCTGTCCAATATTTGTTTGTGTTTTTAATATTTTTAAGATTGCTTTTAATAAAAAATTTTTAAGAAAAAAATAGTTTTCAAATGTTAACAAAGAGACGAATGGCATATTATTATACCTACATTTAATTAATAACTATTTGCTTGGATCAATTTATGATATTTGCAGTTTTTAAACAAAAATCATACTATAATATTTATCCTGTTTTGTCAACAAATAATCAATGAAAAAGTATAGAAAACACCACTAAATTGTTAATTTGAACATGAAAACAGAACTCTTTTATTACTTCTCGTTAGCATGTATGTGGAGCATACGTTCTTATAATGTTCGAGATGAGGTTATAAATATCAAATATATTCAAATGCAAAAAGTAAAACCACGAAATATTTCAAAACTTAAAAGTCAACACAACGTTTCTCGGGCAATACAACAAAACTTTTCGTTATTCATACTTTCTTATAAATATTCCTATCTTGTAGCGTTAGTGGAAGCAACAGTATTTAAACAAAAACTTAAAATCATAAAATTTGTTCTTTTACCAGCCTTGGTACTCTCGAGGATTGAATCAAATTAAGTTTAAGAACAAACTGTGTAGATGACATTTTTTCAAGAAATCTGTTTGAAGATTTGTTTCAACATAAGAAACGCCGAACTTTCAATGAATCTAAGATGTATTTTTGGCCTTTCCTCGCTATATATATTTTTTAAATTTACTCCAATCATCAATCTCAAAATCGTATCGAAAGGAGTCATTCAAATCTTATCCAATAAAATCCCATGTTACGATCGATATAATAAGCAACAAATAATGCATCCTTATCACTCAATGACGAACGATTAAGGCTCGAGCACAAACTCTCACTCGCCCAAGCTCCAAAGCCGGTTCAGTCTATTTCTTTAATCACAAAACCAATCGAAGACCATCATCAATATGTGAACAGTGACGGTTTGTGTGAAAATCAATAAGATACTCTTTGGTTCGTCGAAAACCGACAGCAACATGGGTGAAGGACACACTGCCGCCTGGTGACGTGTGTACCGATTTGCCGGTCATTGCGGTGCATGTAATTGGGATGTAATATTGCAAAAAGGACAAATAAACTGTGCGCACCGTGGCCGATTATGCAAACAATCATTATTGTTGTGTGTCGAGTGTGAGCAAACTTATTAAGTTTCGCCCGAAGATGACTGTACTGGCAGCATCGAACCGGTATCGGTTCGCAATAAAAGGCTGATTGAAGAACGAAGCTGTCCGGTTGGTAATGCGAATGGTATACTCGAGATTATTTTAACTTACTCATTGATGAGATAAGACACGAAGTAGTTTTTGCTGCTTCCGAGGGATGATTATGATTCCGATTGTAACGAAAAATGGCATCCATTGCAGAGAGTTTTTTTTTATTTACATTACAATTTTCAATTGATAATGGTTTTGAATCGTGGTTTGAAGCACACAAGAGTGGCGACCATTACTATCGATTGATGGGCAAATGCATCAAAATCGATTAGATTGCACAATTTCCTTTTCAATACAACCGTATACCGATGACCGTAAATATCAATAACCGGCCATCAGCAACAGAAGCACCATCCCCCAGGAGCAGCAGCATCACTCTGCGATCATCAATTAACGTATTCTTTCGAAACGTGATCCGCAAAAGACGTTCGCTGGGCCGGATGGTCCGGGAGGAAACTGGGAAAACTGGGCGGTGGAGACGATTTGTTCGAATCGAAGCGCGCAAATCCGAATCGCTTATCGCTATCCTGACCGGTTGGACGGGTTAGGCAAGGCGAGACCGATTGTGAGACGACGTCCCGATTGAGGTGACGAAGGGCAAACCGTATTCGAATGCGATCAACGAACTCGGCACCCGCCGGCTGCTGCTGCCTCTCCCCGCGCCACCCGTTCGGACGGAAATATTGTGCCGCGAATGCCGCATCCACCGCCGTTTCTTCTCGCACCAAATGGGAAGGTCTAATGAATAATGCATCCCGTTGGGTAAGCGATACCCGCCTCGCAAGGCGCGGATTCTATCACCCACTGCGCCCCCCCCCCCACCCGGACCGGAAGGCATTGAATGCAGGCATTAATTTTTGCATTTCGTGTTCGATCTCATAGCGATCGGGGAAAGGAAGCACGAACAAAACAAACTCGTATCCGTTTGACGCAGCAGCGTGTAAAAATAAACGCTGCAGAATCGAAAATTGATCTAGGTCAAGACGAACGCAAGCTGCATGGATAAATGAAGCATGAAGACACATTTTCCCAGTGTCAAACAGTCCACCGTCAATCATGTGATGGGGACAAATGGTACTTTAAAAATAGACTTCAAACTCCGAACAAAAGATAAGCATTTTTTAATTTCTTAAATGGTTAAATTAAAGAGGGTTTCATTATATTTCATTATAACAACGAAGTGTGTAAGTTATTGAGGCAAAATATTTCATTTTTTGACAAAGATTTGTCTTCGTTTTTTTAAACACATGTCACATGTGTTTTCAGGCTACGTATATCTGTCCCCTGTTTAACCAACTGTAAACTGCATCCGTTTCTGAAATTTTATCAGAAAACAATATGCCTGCTGGTTCAACACAACAAACAATATCCTTCCGAAACGGCCCCAAAACGGCCCGATTGTTTACAGAATAACGTGCATCACCAGATTCACACTAAGCTACACAATCGGTGAGAGCAGGAGGATTTTTTTTTCAGCTCCACCGATTGGCATCTGGTAAGAAAGAAGCAAATGAACCATACAATAAAATTAAAAAAAACTCCCAAGCAGTTTGCAAATCATGCACCGCGCTCCTGTTTGACCTCCTTTTCAGTTCGCTCACGTTGAGGATTCAACGAACTGTGTCTAGCGAGAGGAAACGAAAAATAAACGAATCACCAGCAGCACAATCCATGCAAGCCGTGCCGTAAAACAAACACCTTTCGATTAACGTTCGAAATGAAAAGCATTCACCCAACCTGATATCAATTCCCCTCCGCCAACACGTTCGAGCAACATCATTCGACGCCTCGGTCAATCGTGCGCCGGGGGATGCACTGATAGGGTGATCGGGAACCGGAAGGGCAAGCGGCAGGGCAGGGCAGGGCGCAAGGGAGAAAGTAATTTGTCGATCTTGACACTGACGGGGACATCCGTTGGGTACGCGCCGCGTAAACAAACTGCTCCTGAACCCCGGCGTCTTATCAACTCGATCTATCTTATCAGCCGGTGCAACCTTCGGCTACTGGGCACCTAGCCTGGGTTGTGCAGTAACATTACAAACGTGCTGCACTGCAACGGAACTGCAGCTGCCCACTTCCACATCCGCCTCCATGCACCCCTAGTGTGTGCAGTTTGTGTTTTTTTCCCGCCCAACTACAATCGTTCCTTGTTTTGGTAATAAGCGGCTTATTTTGACGTCACAACGCTTCGCACGCACGGAATTCAGGTCAAGGAGATAAGGAAAACGGCGTTGGGAGGGATTTTTTTTTTTGGTCTACAACCTCATAAAAAAAACCCTTTTCCAAACGAAACCATTGCAAGAGAGAAGGTATGGGAGCGAGTGAGGAAAACAGGTAACAAAAAATGACATCAAAACGTGGGTTTTTCTGAAAGTCATGGTTCCGTAAGAGAATTATTCAATTGGTTCCAAGATATTTTTTTTTGCTTCTTGTTATTCTCCTTTCCTGTGAGTCTACTTTCGAATTATAAATGACTATCAAATTACGAGCCAGCAACTGCGTGCGGAGATGGCTTACACTCAGTTTGAAGGTGTGTTTCATTTGATTGAATGCTGGAATAACTCAAAACTGTTCGCAGCGGGAAGTCGAACTCTTCATTTCACTCGAGAAGGGTGAGGGTTAATTTTAAATTTGCTCGAAACAGTATTGATTAATAAAATATGATTGTTTTAACTTTTTATTGACTTGATATTTTACAGAAACATCTTCACTTGAGGCATCTTCACTCTTGAAGATTTTCGGTTTGTTAAATTATTTTTATTATACTAGAATTGACACGCCCTGTGGACGTCTGTTTCGCTACTAATTGCGCTAACACATACAAATAGCATCCATTTTGCAATGCAATTATCACCCATCGAGTTCCCCCGCCATCGCAACGTTGTGAACCTAACGTTAAATGGTACTAAATTCGGTCCGAATGTACTCAGCCTTACAGCCCAGAGGTTCTGAAGCAGGACTGAGGCAACCGTCTGTGCACTCCAACTGCACCGTAGTTATCAAAATTTACACCTCTCCGGGGTATAAAAGCCGCAGACCGGCAAATGGGAACGAGGGCAGCGGGGCAGTGAGGAGCACGATGGGAGACTGTCCGCGTTGGAGGACGGGCTGACCTCATTTTAAATCGCTGCATTTTGGCATAACAACGCAAAGAAGACAGGCAACCGCGTAGAAAACGCTCGAGCGAAACCTGCTAAATGAAGGCGCAACAGAGGGAGGCCAAAAAAGCGAAAACAAAAGTGAGCCACAAAAAAATGCATTCCAGATTCGTGGAACACGCCGGTGTGCACAGTTGTGTAAAGTGCAAATGCATCGACTATCATCGCTGCCGTATCTAATCGTTGTCCCACTTTTGTGGTGCAGAATCTTGGCGAGATATGTTTTTTTTCTCTCTCTTGTTGCTTTATCACCTTGCATGGAACCTTCGGGGGTTGCATTTTGTAATATCGGACAATTTTGCAAACACGCGGCGGACAACCTTGAAGGACGTAAGTCATGATGAATGGAAGATTGTTAATCACAACAGCAAAAATATTCGTTGAAAAAATGTTTTCATAAGATATTGGGTTCATAATATTGGGTATTTCTTACATGGTCTGATTTTTCTTGAATTATTCTGTCTCTGGTCTTTTGGTCTTTTGTAAAACTCAAATACATTTGTAAAACCATTGTTGGAAAAAAAGTTAAAGCCATACAGTTAGAATAATTTAAAAATAATGTTTTTGCTCACAAAATGTCGGCGTGGTGTGAAAAACTACAAATGAAAAAGGTTTGTAAATTGTGTTTTTACGTATGTAAAATTATATTTCCTATTGACTGTGTAAGAAGTAAAGAAATATGTAAGAACACTCAATTGGATTATCGATTATTGGTAACTTATCACTAAAAGGATTTAATTTAAAATTGATGTATCAAATTCGAGCTTTTAGAAATTATCTATTCGATACTGAAGTAAATTAAGTTTATGACGAACAAATATTAAACATGTATTTAATTAATAAATCACTCTACAAGTAAGAAGTAATGAAATAAAGACTCACTACATAAAAATCTAATCAACTAGACTACTGCACTTTGAGAAACTAATCAGAAATACATCATAAAGTAATTAATTGTTCATTTGCGAATAAACTTTTTAAATAATTTTGAAATACATACATGCATAATTTACATAAAAATATTGTACACTATTTGTATCAACTTTACTCGTCCAAGCAACACGAGAGAATATGCGTGACAAAAACAAGATTCAAAACAAGGTAAAACTACCATCGAGCTATTTTTGAATGTTGCTTCCATCATGGCCTGCTTAAAATAATTGCTAATATCACAAAAGATATAGAATGGTTTTTATTTTTAACTAGACCCTAAACTTGCTCTAGTAAGCACTTTTTTTTTGTTCCCATACAAGTTGTAACACTTGCAACGAAAGTATAATTTTAATTTATTTTTTATTCAGATAACCAGTTTGGTGTAATGACATTGCCGAATTTAATAATCATGGTGCATTTAATCATAGCTTGGCTCGAAACATTGAACGTCAGCCTGCTGCCAATCCACAAAATTACTTATTTATTTGCAAAATCATACCTCGCAAACGTTATATCGCTGACCGGATCTGCACATTTCCTGCAATCGATAGCTTTCCTCGGACGACCCAGGACATTTCTGTTTGATGATGTATGATTAACGTTAGAGTTAGAATGGGAGTGGGCTCAATCTTCTTGACAGGTCCTCTTGTTGCCATTGCGAGTGGATGTAGCTACGGTAGAAACCCCAACCAGAGCACACACACTCAACTTGATGCGAATCGTCCACAGCAACACAGCAAGGAGCTAAAAAGGCTACCGGTGTGCTTCGGACCGGGTGACCGGGTTGCAAGTGATTGTGACACAATAATTTGAAATTGTTTTGCTAGAAAATTGCAAATCCATCGCTGCGGGACACGATGCACTGTTTTGTCAGACTAGTTACTCGGGCCGACCCCGGGGGAGTGTAGAGTCCACCTCTTGGCCGGAGCATTCCCGGCCAGCACGCTACATAAACGAGCTCAGACCGGGCGAAAAACACCCTCGAGCCTTTTAAACCGAGTGCACAGGTTCAGAGTTGGCAAAAAGGATACTTTTCCTTCCGCCCACCTTTACCTTCGCACGCTCTCGCCTCATGCTTGTGTCTTTCCACCCCTTTTCCGCCCATGAATGTGCATTCCATCCGGCCGATGATGTCCGACTATCGGATTGAAACTTCGGGCGATCTCGCTTCCGTTTGTTGTGCTTTCAAAAAGATGAAATACTCTTGGAGCGATTTGCTCGCACAACCGACCGAGTAGTTTGCATTTGCTATCTACTCGAACGCTGCACGAGTTAGAGGCGGCGGCAGCAGTTTGGAGAAACTGTTGTCACTTGCGAAGTGCCCGGACTGCTCAAACAATGAGAGCCGATCGTTTCAACAACGACGCGTGCAACGCAACCAGGAAAGCTCGGGGTCCATTTCAACCGGCGAGAAGCTTGCAATTTCCTTTCACAGAACGTTCGAAGTGGCAGGGAAAATATTGAAATTTGTCTTCCATTTTTCCTGCTGCAGTTTTTATCCGATTCCAGTCGATCCCTCCCCGCTGGATGGATCCGCATCGTAGAAGCAGGAGCAAAATACACCCGCCAGGCGATTGAGCACTTTGGACGTATAAAAGCTGGAACAAAGTCAACAGTAGAGGAACGAAAATTCACCGCCTGGATCGATTGCTGGTCGGATGGCAGCACTGGACGATTGTTTTTTTTTTTCGTTTCTAACGAAAAGTTTCATCTGATTCCCTGTTGTGGGAAGGTGCGTCAGTGCAACTGATTTTATTTTCGATTGATTGACAAACAAATTTGGCGCTATATTGAGTTAAATAAAAAATAACATTTGAAAAAAATATTGTGAATTATTAGTGAACTTGTCTAATTATTCATTTAAAATTCAAATCCTATTTAAATATCTGCTTATAAACTTAAATTTTCATCAAAAAAGGACGACGAATCTCGAACAATCAAATATCATAAAAGAACATAAAACGTAAACAAAAACAAAAATTTCCTAGATTGTCTTACGGTCATGTTTTAAATAATTTTTTGCCCTTACTTACGATATTCTGAATGCTTTAGTGAGATTTAGTTGGAATAATATAAGTACTTATTCATCTTCTAGGCGTCATTTTTCTACTAAGTGCCCATACATCTATCATGTTGAAAATTGCCAATGAATCAAGCAGGTAAGAAATAATTTTATGAATAAATAAACATTAAATAAAAAACACATTTCACGAATTTAATAACTGTTTCCTCAGTGCTGACAGGTTAAGTGAAAGAATTTGTGACGTTGCAAGATTTCTGAAGATTACATGAAATAAAAATTTAGAATTAATTTCGTTTGCTTAGCAATCATGCTTACCGAGCAAAAGAAGCCGAGGATTCATAAAACAAAACTAATAATAAAATATATTAACTATTGTAGCCTTCATTATCAAAATTTAAGACAATGCTGTTTGCATTCATTTGATTAGATTAATCCATGAAAATAATTTTCAAGTAGAAGGATACAATTTTTCCCTTTTAGTTTAATTTTCGAATCTGTAACCCTACTTGGAAGCAAACGTCTTTTTTTTTTTAAACGATCCTTCCTCATCAGTAAGTGCACATAGTATTGTTTGATTTTTCTTAGACCTTTCATAAACTGCAAAGCTTTCTCATGTTTCCGGCCAGTCAAACAGCTGGATGGAGGTAAACGTGCCGGAGGTAAACCAAAGCAGGCAAGAGATGACTAATAATGCAGAACCATAATTTTAT
Organism: Anopheles farauti No. 4; assembly: GCA_000956215.1. Classification (NCBI taxonomy): domain Eukaryota; kingdom Metazoa; phylum Arthropoda; class Insecta; order Diptera; family Culicidae; genus Anopheles; species Anopheles farauti No. 4. Next base: position 42,425 of record JXWZ01014403.1, on the reverse strand, counting down.
TACAGTTCATTGGCACTATCCTTGGCCGCCGTCTTGGTCGGGGCATGTGGCATATCTTGTGCAGAATCCGCACGGTGCATGTTTATGGCGGATGGAGCTGCCTCTGCTGATGGGAAGGGTGAAGGGTTCGGGATGCAGAAAGACGGCGAGAGAATGCGCGTGCGGCAGCGAGTGCTCGCGTTTTGTGTTTATATTTCCCAATGTCAATGTGATTGATGAATAATTCCTGCGCCTGGGTTTATACCCCGAGCGCAGCAACGGCAGAGTGCAACGTCGTCGTGCAAGTCGTGCCAGTGGTCCCTGTCGTCGCACCCGTCAGGTTATTCTTCTTGCCTTGTGAGATGGTGTGTGTGTGTGTGTGATTTTTTTTTCGAGCCCGCCTCGCCTTTCCGCTCGTTTGACGATCACTGGATCAGCTTGCAAGTCACTGACAGTGTTCTGGGACGAATGGGTAAGACGGAATTGGAGTTAGCTCGCAGTCGACGGACGATCGACGATCCGGTCGTGTGGAAGGATGGACAGGAAGGGATGACCCGCGACGAACACCAGTCCAATCAGCGAACGATCTACGGTGCGCTCGCTTCATGAGTCTCAGCTGCCATCGAGGTGGTCATAAAAATATCCAGAATATCCGTCGTGTTTTTCCTTTCGCGGAGCGACCGGGGAAGATCAACTGACGATCCGATTAGCGGTTGGGCGAAGAGGTCACCATGCAGAAAAGTGATGTTATTGAACAGAACCGTAGACTTGTGAGGAAGAAAGATGGTTTTTTTTCTTTTTGCAATTGGTATGGGACACACTAGCATTTAAGTCGGCAAGAGTAACTTGCAATTGCCGTGTTTAAATAACAAGACGATAGTTAGCTTACCAAGGTATACATCATTTTAATTAAGTTTTATACATCATCACTAATCGTTGAACCTTTCGGTGTTTGCTGAAGCAGAGTTAAACAAGGTTGCTACTGTGGGTTGATACAGTAATGCTCTCTAGTTTAGTCGGTTTCATAGAGTTGTAATTTATGCAACCAAGAACAAAGATCATTAATGAAACTGGGTAGATAAACTTAACTAATAGAATATTAAATATACAAAATTAATTTTCTTTGTGCTTATTCAATATACGACCATGATGTACATTTGTCGAATTTCTTAAACACAAAGGTCATACATTTATTGTTAATGTACAGCGTAATTATTTGTCACAAAATAATCTTAGTCCAAAAAAATATTGATTAATTCATTGTTTAAACCTGACTTTAATGCTAAAACCAACCGAAAAATCATCGAGATGATTCGTAAAAGAGTAAATTTGTCCATTCTTTTATTAATTTACCAGGTTTTGTTATGTTGAGGGAAGTGCTGAAAAATTCCGGTTAGTAAAACTATTTTAAATTTTTACACACAATATTTTGCAAAGCGTCTGTAAAATTAAAACTGAGCCACTTCAATTGTTTACATCCCGAAACTTCTCCACGATCACTCAGTGTCACATTATTAACATTAGCCATCTTCGAAACCCTTTGCACTGTTTGAGCAAAAACGGCATCCCATCGCAACATCTTACTGCCGTCGCGGGAAATTGAACGATCAGCGTGACAGAATCGTGCGCCACCTCTCTCTCCTCCCCGTAACCCCACACCACGTAACGGGTGTGATCATAAAAAGATAAATTTAAACTCCTCTTCGATGTATCTTTCGTGCATAAAACAATAAAAAACACGCTCATGTGCCGCCCAGTGACAGGCATATTTCTTACTCGCGAAAGCATACACGCACGAGTACAACGAATAATTCTTCCCAACATCGCAGTGCAGTTTCATTACACGAGTGTGGCAGAAGAAGTAGCGAGTGCACGTTTGTCATCCAAGCGAGCGCAACGCAGGATCTCGTGGTACGCTTGGAATGCGCTCCACACCCAACTCCACAGCACGAGAAGGCGTGTTCTTCAAAGTGGCATCGCATGGTAATTTGTGACACTTCGCAAACCAAGACGTGACGCTCCTGCCTTCCGAATGGCCTCCGGCACCATAAATGATGGACGCATTCGCACTCGAGCGCAATCAATGCCGCCGTAGCTACGGACGACAAAATTAGCCAAAAAATAAAAAAAACAACCCTACAACCGACACGAAACGGAACGGATATTTCCACCAGCCGGTGAGCCTGACAGTCGTTGACAGTTGCGGTGGTGGTGGTGGTGGTGGTGGTGGTGGTGGTGGTTCTGCTATTGAATGTTGTTGTCTTTTAGCGACCGGAAAATGTAATGGGAAAACCCATCCCATCGTGCACTTTCCCCCGACGTCATTCTGGCAGCGAGCGCATTCGTGAGACACTTCGAACAGGCGATTTACAGGCAAGTTTGCCGGTTCGTTGACCAGCGAAGCCGCGTGAGTTTGAGGACACGGCAAGGATTCCCTCCCATTTGCTGCCAGCTCGTTTGATTCCCCCATTGTCCACCAGTGAGTAGTTCGAACTTTAGTTCAAAAGTCACTGCCTCGTTCAAGACGGGTTTTGCTTCCTCTTCTCAATAATTTGACTCAGTCGCCATCTAAAACACATCTTCTCGCAATTCGCTCGAGCGAAAAGTCGATGGCCGATAATACACGCGAACGTCCCGCAAGCAAGGTGATGCAACACACCGAAAGCAGAACCGGGAATTCGGACATGAAATATGCATCGCACCGAGCCGTGTTTGTGTGTTTGGCCAAAAATATCTAGGAAAATAAAAATTTGCACTTGTTTGACCTCACCGAAATGAGGCGAAAACTCAAAATATAAAAATGATGTAATGGACGCGGCTTAGGACGTTCGCCGCCGAACGAAAACGATAGATCGTGGTTCGCTCAAGCTCAGTGCTCTCAGATGCAACAGGTAACAAATGCATTAAGAAAAAAAAACCCCCACACAACAAATCTTATCTCCGCCTGTTCACGGCACCAAAACCAGCATGTGGTCGTGCGTTAGGTGCGCTTTTCCGCTCTGCTCTGCTTTGCTGCCCCCCGCCGAAGGTTATTGATCGCTTTTGCGTTTTTCGTTTCGTTCTCGATGGGTTGTCTTGTTCGAGCGTTTTGGAAGATTGCATTTAGGCGTCCGATTGCCGAAATTGCGACCGATGCATCCCGGTGTGAGACGTACGAAATCCCAGCCAGTTTTGCTCGGTCAATGAACCCAAATGCGCACACGGGCGTAATTTGAAACCGCCATTTGAAACGTGCAGCCGAGAGCAGATTACTTCCATTCATCAGTGCAGAGTCAGGGAAGTAAAACATTAGCTGTTTTTGGAATAAAAAATCTTTGCATAGCATAAATCGCAAGCTACAGAATTAGTACATTTCTCTAATTACATCAATAAGTTACTTTACATTATTTGCAGTATTGTTGATAATGTGTAAGATCAAACTTATTGGTTCCTTCGAGGCTAAGCCCCTGCTCACTCAATCTCCTGTCAATAAAGTTCTGACTAATTTTTTTGGGTTCGACCAATTTACAAAGATCTGATGTTTCGTTTAATAGCTTTTTTTTTAAATTCCGTATCGTTTAGGAAGACGATATCCGATGTTTTCCCATAGGAAACGATGACTTAGAATTTTTTTAGTAAATAATAATCTAATTATAATCAAATAATCTAATTATCACTTGACTTTAGCTGTCATTTCTATTGAACCGGGTATAACATATTTAAGATGATAACAACTTTCAATGTTAGTTTTGATCTCATTCATATGTTCAACAGTGCAATTAAGTGCAGGAACATTCGACTAAGTTTAAAGACTGTATGTTGGGCACGTAAGCGAGATGCTTTAATAAATAAACATACAAATACACTTTTTAAAACAATGGCATGGCTTTTCTGTGAAATAGATAAACCGTGATTTAAACCTTAAAGTGTGAAAAATTGACTTAAATCAAATAACACATTTTCTCCTTTAATATGACATAATTTCTCTTTATCTAGCCATTCTTTTAAATTGTGTAATATTTTATCATATACTTAACTTTATATACTTGATATATTTTTTCAAAATTTTCTGTTTAGACAATATTTGACTTGTAAAATCTTTAAAATTATACAATTTAAACAATATTAAAATATCTGCATTAATAAAAATTGAAACCAAATAATACCAATTATTTTGCTCTTTAAATTGGGATTAACAGTACACAGCATTTGTTAAAATTGGTGTATGTTATATGTGTTTGTGATGTTAATAGTTTTATTGACCATTTATCTTCATGGAATTATTACCTTTTCTTTTCAAACCAAATTTAAAGAGTTTGTAAGTATATAAAAATGTACCTCCAACCGAACACACTAAGCAATCCGTTTTATCATATGAAAGCAACCTTTGGGTGTCGAGGCATCATGTGCATCATATAAAATCATCCGATTTGATTTACGATCATGCGAATTTCGCCAACATCCTTATCTTATCGTTGGCTATGTTCGTCAATCATACGGATCGTTGAAGCTTTCAACCTGTTCCATGCTTTTCTTCCTTTCCTACCATCATCACCATTTTGCAGCTGACATCGCTTCTCTCACTGCAGCGCTGCCAAACCCCTTTGCGCACGGTAATTTATTTGCCTTCAATTTATGGCACAAAAACACAAAACGATCGTCGCTGTTGTTCCACCGGAAACCATGCGGCACTCAGGCGAAAACAGCTGAACAGCGTTATTAAAACAAACATGCAACTCACGGGAACACGGGGCAAGCGACCAAAAAGAAGAAGAAAAAACCCCCATTCGCGACGAAAATACGCAGAAGAACGAACGCCGCACACACATCCCGGCCAGTCTGTAAGATACACCCTGGCGTACGAAAAATAAAATCGCAACAAACAACAACAAACGTGCAAGAAAAACGTGGGTAAATGCTCTACCAAAGCGAGAGGGCACGATCCGATGGATGCGCCCGAGTGAAAGTGTGTACCGATGAGAGGAGAAAGATAGTAAAAGAAGAAAAGCGAAATCGAAGCAAAAAACGACGAAAACTGAAAATACAAACAAACGAGCAAAAGCCGTCCGCGGCTGCGAGCATACAAGGCACGCAGCTTGAGCCGAAAGTTGCACCAAAACCCGTCGGCATCCATGACCTGCGCAATATTTTTGCACAAGGTCATCTATTTTCGCGGCCGCGGCCTGCTGTGTCGCGTACGCCATTCGCAAATACGCGGTGGTGGTAGTGATGGTGAGTTTGTGTGAGTATGTATGGCTAGTATGTGAGTACTTTTACATGGCCTGCTAAGCGTGCGAGTCATTGTCAGGTCTAACTGATGACGATTTTGTTGTGATAAGGCTTTGTGCAAATGCTGGAAATATTTGGTAATAGCAACGTTATGAATACAGATGGACGAACTTGTTTATTTCCTGGAATAGAATAGGGATATCTTTAATTTGGATTTATTTTCAGTTGATCAAAAAATTTTACAACGAAACGTTTAATCAGAATATACAACTAAATATGATTTTACACTTATATTAGAAAAAAAAAACTTGACTAAGAAAGAGAACAAGAACAAAGAAGTGACAAATATGGAAAAAAAATCAATAAATGACGAATGAATTCAAATAATCTGGTGTTACGTATCGAAAATAAAACAGAGCGGAAGTGGAAGTGCGATGATAAATTTAAAAAAACACAACACTGAAAGACATAATATTTTCATGTAAAAGCGTACCAAATGCACCGAAATAATTAAACTTAATAATACCCTAACGCTAAGCTTTGAGCCAAACATAGTCTAAATATAAATTGCATTTGCATTCATACAGATGGATAAAGGGGAAATCGTGAAAGAGAGAAGAGGGAGAGAAAAAAAAAAGAAAAAAAAGGAGAAAAGGAGAAGAAACGACGAGAAGACGAGAGAGATAAATTATCTGGCTCGTGCAGTTTGACTTGGCATACTAAAATCTTTAAACGAAACTAAGAATCACTTCTTAGTTGATCCCATACGAATGAGTTATAAATCAAACTTATTAAAATAATAAATCACCTGCCAAGTGCTATTTAGTAATTATATGTATTACTTTTTCATGGGTACTGGAGAAACTACTTCATGCTGCCATGAAATAGATATCACAAAACTGAGCTTCTACATACAAAATGGACAATAATTCCAATGAATGATCATTGTGAGCTACGATGTAAATTCAACAATACGTGCTCAGCTGTGTGAACCTGTTGTTTCCTCATTGATATTGTTCAAAAAATAAATCTACCAGCTACAGCAGCATCTACGCAGCGGGTTGTGTTTCGCAACAACTGCTCAGCAAAGTTACTGGTACGGCTCGCTGTAAACGTGCTATGCCCTATCTCGTTGTCGTCGATTTAGACGTTCTTCAAGGTTGTTCGAAAACCATTGTTTTGTTTTGAAATTTTAAAAATCGTTGAACCGATTTGGTTACATAAATGAATGTTTTCTTTTATTCCATGAAAGTATATAATACGGAAAACAGTTGCAATGGTCGAAACGTCGTTCACTTCTTCTGGGCAGTAAATTATTCTTTAAAAAAGCATATTATGTCCGTACTGTGCTACACGTGGTAGAGATCATACATTCTGAGTTATTGAGGAAGATGAAACCACATACTTCTGCCACCAGCTAGCACCAAAACAAACGACTAGCTCCAGCTTGTGGCTATTGTGGTGTCGTTTGTAAAATCGGCTTCTATTACTGCTGCTATAAATAAAGAGAGATAATTTCGAGCTCGTGCTGAACAGTGATGAAACCGAGCGATTAATGTTTGATCAAAGTAGGCATGGCGTTCGAATGATGCCATAAGTTAAGTCCCATTTCCGACCATAACTATTAGTCTCGATTTTCCGACCCGCAATAGCAACGCTGCTGATGGCTTCAGGAAGCACTTCGTCTCGGCGGTAGGTGTCAATGGGCGACGAAGTAAGAACAATGCCGGTTTCGTGCTGGGACATCGTTTGGCGATGCAGAGTTTTGGATAAATGAAGCATGTAGGAAAAAAAAAGAATCGGAATAGCCAAAGCATGGGCAAGAAAGCAGCGCAATTAATATCACGGTTTGTCCATGTGTTGCGCCAATGCAACAGACGCCCGGGGCAATCGTCTTCGAGCTGGTAAGGCATGTCAGGGTGCAGGCAAGGCACCGGAACCGGGCCACTGCCAGATTAGCATCTACATTTATGATTTCATTTTGAAATGCATCTTTTTTTCCCTTTTTTGGTTCACTGTTAAACCTCGACAGGGTTCGCTTCGACAGTTTTATGACCCTCGGCTCGGTACGTCGGCAATTTTCTGCAAGACAAGTTCTGCACGCCATTATGTACGGTTCGTTGTTAGTTCCGGGGTTCGGTGCCATGCACTTTTCGTCACCTTTCGTGCAGGTGAATTCGGTGCAGGGCACCGGCTACGGGTCGTAAAACGAAACCGACGCCCCGTACCGGGTGTACCGGGATGGGCTGGAAACGCATCGCCACGGGTTGCGGTTTCGTTCCACCGCAAACAAGTCCGCAGGGCAGCAGTTCGAGTGGAAAAGCGGTGTAAAGTTGTCGAAATTAACATTTATTACCCTGCAACGAGGAAATTGCGACCATTCCAGTGCAGTCCCAGCGTGAGCTTCGATGATTTCTGCACGTGGAAATGTGGAAGGTAAAAAAAAAATCAACCCCGACTAGAACACAAATGGGGCCATTACTGTGCGCGAGCAACAATTGCGCTGTAACTGTGGGCGCCAAACGGTATTTGATGGTTTGCATTTAAGTGACGATTTTAGCAACGTAACTATGCTTACATTTTTGGAGGATATTTACGGCTTTGGAAACGTAAAGCATTTTGCATAATATTCCTTAGTTTAATTTGTATTCAAGCAATTTAATACATTACAAAATTGAAGCATTGAAAGCCGATAAAAATAACTCAAAAATCACATACAACAAACCGTTCACTCATACACACATACATTGGACGACGCGCTTCCTGACACCCTCGCAAACGAAAGGGAAAACGAAAGCCACATGTCGCGAATGTTGAACCGGTCGCGTATGCAAACGAATCGAGCAAAATGCGCGAAATCGCTAATGAGCATCACACGTCGAGGGTGTACGGTGTACGTGACAATCCGTCCGTCCGTTTGCACCCGGCGAATCCGGTTGCTCCGACCGTTGTACGTTCTGCTGGGCACCTTGAAGGAAAGTCAATAAATGTCGACAGCCGACGTCAGAAGACGAGAGACGTGCGATCTGAACCGGTCGGTGGGCGGGCAGGCGGGCTACGGGTGGGTTTTGACCGACGGTGGGTGAAAAATGTCCACGAGAACACGTTTTCAAGGCTCGCGGACCGAAGGTGAATTGAACGACAGCCGCCGCTTATGGACCTTATCGGACGGCTGAGAAACCGCGCGTGTTGATTACACTTATTTCCGGTTATATAAGGAATGAAAAATAAAAATATTGTTCAGCATAATGTGTGTATTAGCTAAATTAGCTACTTTTCGGAAAATTGAAAAAAATCATGTTAGTTTTTTTTTAATGATGATCATTTTTTTAAATTTTTGATTGAATTCAGAAAGCGAATTTTTATTCAATTCCTATTGAAAACTCTTATAATTAAAAAAAAATCTTGAAAAAGAAAAAATGGTATGAAGTATTAAAAAAATAATGGCATAAGGCATGCCATATTTTATTCATTTCCATGTTCAACAACACTCTCAAACAGTTCTCCATTAACTATCTTATTTTGGTTGTTAAATTTTTGTTGTAGTTCAAGACTTTTTTTTTATTTATTTGGTAGGGACGGCCTGGCTGTATTGCTTAGTTCAAGACTTCTTAATTAACGAATTATGTTCAAACCTGTCCTCATGTTTGTGTTGTATTTTTTCTGCATTTCAATACAAATTTTAAATGGTATTTTGACCGGATAAATAATATAAGGTAATAAAATTTGAACTTTGAATAGGTTGCAATTTATTGAAATACAAAAATTAATATTAATTAATTATTTAAAAAAAAACCATATAACGTTTAGCTCTGCATACAGCTTCCTGCATTATTCTTATCGTTTTTCTACTATTTATAAAAGAATTTTGATTTCATGTGTGATTTATGCAAGATTGTATTATTGGATGTTATGTTAATGTTATGCTTTCATGTTAATTTTATCTTATTGTCCAGTAATTTTACACTGAAAATAGCTATGATTCTTTATTTGCAATTCGGTTTCTGATGCTCATCCTTACCACGACGAGGACAAATTGTAATTTTAAAATTACCATCTTATTGTATTTCCCTGCTGCGTTCTGTGCTACTGGCTACCGTTCAACGCAATTTGCTCCGAACACAAAACGGTGCGGTTACGGGCGGAGGAAATTGTCACTCGAGATGATCCATCGGTACCCTTCATCGCAAGCGTTTGCACGTCTCATTGAATTTACTTTGCTTCACGTGAAATAATTGATGCCAGCATGGCTCTACGGTTCGACTCAGCACGAGCAGCAAACGGCAAGCATCTTCCATTTTCCCTTCCCAACCCGCAGCGCTACAGGTCCGTAAAGGGACCGAATCTCAACATTACACACATTGCTCAACATCACGACCAACCAGATGTGCCGATGTGCGATGGGTAGTGATATGCGATACTAATGGCTCCGTTTGTCATCCACCAGATCGGCTTTAATCTCTTCTTTCTGGGGGGCTGAACATTTTCCAGGGGGAAAGGCGACGGAAGGGCATCGTCCGGCGCTGTGTACGAGGTAACAAACCGATCCCGGAATCTGCGCTACTCCCGAGGAACCGGATGTCGGTTACGGAATTTATAAATAATGCTGTTTAAGAAATTTATGTGACACTCTGGTGTAAATATATGTCACTTTTGCCTGGCAGTGGTTTTCCCTCGCTTTTCCCTCGGTGCATGCACGGAAGCGCGGGAAGCACGATCGTGCCTGTTGTGCCGCTGTCTTCGGTGGTGGTAATTTTCCAAATCGGAACACAACCTTCTTACGAAACGAATTTCTCGAGCCGTGATTCGATCTCGCCGACGCCGACGAATAGAGCACGGGGAGCTCGATTGCTGGAAAGAATGATCGTTTATTTGGTTGGGGTTTGCGGGACGGATCGGGGTTTGGTTGCTGGGGAATATATCTTGACTTTGTGTCAAGTGCTAACAGCTCTATCTCTCTCTCTCTCTCTCTCTCGCTCTCACTTACACACAAACACACACATTAAGTGAACGATTTAATCCAACGCCGAAGCCGAACGCCATGATGGGGTGCCAATGCCAGAATGAATTATTTTTATTTTTCTTTATTATTTTAATTAATATTCCACATTACTCATCTTGACAGTGCGTAGCGCTGTGTATTTTATTGGTTTTCCTGACAATGGTTGCAATCGAGCGAACAGCTTGTGCGTGGCCATGAGGGCACCAGAAGCGAAAGGGAGGGACGAACGTGCGCGGCAGTGACATCTAAACTGGCCTGGGTCGGCCTCAACCGGGAAGTGAATTGTTATCGCAAAGGATTACAGGCGGCGCTAGGTTGCAATTGGCGGCAACGAAAGTGCGATGGAGAGAAATTAAGTCTAGCTGAAGCGTGTTTGTACTGGGACTGGGTGGTTGTCTAGCGCAGCTCCGTTTTAGGTTAGTAGATGGCAATGAGATGACCAATCCCGGCTGCCGGAAGAGAGAAGCAAGCCGTAATGGAGAGGTGTACAGCCGGCGAAACCAAACGATGCACATTGCATCCTACGCATCAACGAGACATCGCAGCAGATAATTGGACTTTTTTTTATTCTGCTCTATCATTTCATCAGATCAGATCTTTCAAGATGTTTACATGGGTAAGCGTTATGAGTCAAAACTTTATTACAGTTGATTCACTCTGTATGAAATGGCTTCGTTTGAATACGTTGTTTGTATATGGTTTAGTAAAATTACTGATTATATTCAGGATTGCGATTAAAATAAAATAAAGACAGTTATTACATTGTAAAATTATGCCAACTATATCTTCATTACAACAATCGAAGAAAAACTTTAACGAGATCTATTTTATCATAATTGCCTCCGAAACCTACGTATTCAGATTACAGCGTTAGGTAAGTTTTGGACAATAAAGCTCCGAGAACTTTTTTACGAAAATGTTTTTTTTTTTTTAAATGTCCATGTCAACATGCCAATTATCTTTCAGACTCCAAATGAAACGTTTAAATCACGTTCTGTGATCTTACATGACTCTGCACGGACTAAGTAGGGATAAAATGGCAATTTTTTATTTAATAAAAAAATGGCAAAAGTGTATATCTACATGATTAATGTAGCTCTTTTTTGTGTTCTTTCGTCTGTCAAAATAAAGCAAAATATAAATGAAAATGATTTGATTTTGAAATGATGGAAACCGAATTTTAAACGCATTATTTTTTTTAATCTTACTTAGCTGAATAAACTTTATTACTTGAAAAAGGTTTGGGCGGTTATTTTCTCGGCGTTATATGGATGATTTTCTTATCGTACGTGCAATCGCTGGCAAATAGCAACAAATTTTTCTAGAATAATACTTAAAACGATAATACGCTTTAAATTACTCACAACAGATCACAACAATAGCGAACGTGTCGTTAATTGCGCTAGTGTTTAGACAACAATGGCAGTCCGAGATTTAAAAGCGAGACAAATCATAATAGCTACCTAGTAGACTTCTTCCTTCGTCACTATCACTCAGTGCTACTGGCAGACAAAAATCCCGCACAGCTGGTCTGTTTAATATTGTTCTTAACCTTGTGCAAATGCGAGTAGAATTTGCTCGATTGCTTGTAAAAGCAATCACTCATTACAGTTCGTCAAAGCAACAGAACTATCCGAGCGAGACGTAAGGCGTAACGTCGAACGAACTATTTACCAAACAGTGAACGCAACGCAACTGCACCCGAGCTTTACCACCAACATCGTTACCATCATCCAGCTTCTCCCCGCTCCGTTTCGTAAAAGGACTTAAGCCCCGGGCATCCGCTGGATCCGCACAAAGTCCCTTTCGTCATGTAGTGCGCGCTATCAGCATGTAATTATCGCGGCACGCTCCTCTAAATCAAAACAATTACCCAATCGCGGGCTGACGTTTATTGCGGCGCATAATTTACGCCACGAATAAATCATTTTTTCGGCTCTCGTACTGTTGGCTACTTTTTTTTCGTGCCGTGGCCGTCGCCGACCGTGGACGGAACGCCACGAGAACAACATCGTAATTAATTTCAACACTTCTTTCAACCGTACCGTGTGGTCTCGTACTGGTCAAGGGCAGGCGAGCGGCATGTTCCACGGATTATGTACTTTTGATCGTCTCGGACTTGCAGATGGTGTATCTTGCGCCACCGGCGAAGTGATGCGATCGGTGATTTGTGGTGGACCCACTTTGTGTCAGGTTGATCCAGATCCAGCCCGTGTGGAGTGGGACGTGGCGTTTGTTCTTGATTGATTTTTGATAGTTTGTTCTTGCATTTTGAAGGCCATGAGTGATGATTGATATCATTATTCACATTCTAAAATTTCATAATCCAAAGAATATAATTTGTTCTACTTACTACTCTACATGAGACATGAGACTCTTGGATCGTAGGAAAAAAAATCATAAATGTATAATTCAGTTAAATTCGCATTAATATTGTACACGATTAATATACAAATTTAAGAAAATAAATGAAAAAAACGAATATGCTTAGCCCAGCTTTCTTTTCTATCAATAAAACTTTAAATTTTTAAACTTGTGTTCACGAAGTGGAATAACTTGTTCAGATTTGAAAACATGCTATTAAAGAAAAAGATGAATAAATAACATGACTAACAAAATATACAACCAATCAAAACTTGGAAGTAGACTGAAGAACAAAGCGTTTTTTAAATTAAATTATAGATTAACATTGTATTATTCTCTACTTGTTGACCTTTTTGGTACGTACTCCGTTTTCGATGTCACCATCATAATAAACCTCAATGATATAATAACGTTAAAAACTACATCGAAACATACTTTGTCCAAGATTGAGCGCCTGTCGATGTAAACCCTTGTGTGACAAAAAATGGTGCGAGATCAGCTTGGACACGGTGACCGTTCACGACAATTAAAAACACATTGAACACACACACAGCTTAGCCTGTCATCGCCATCGTTTTGGTTGAGAAAGTGAAGAAACCAGAGCTTTGGTTCAGCAGATCCAGCGAACAACTGCACATGCACACCGCGACCTTCATGCTTTTTTTTCCTTCGTACGAGCTCGTCATACACACTCGGGGGAGAAAAAAAAATGGCGGCACGGCAATCAATCAAAACTGTCACATTCGATGTAGTTTATGATATTTTTTTGCACACACAAAACACCACAAAAAAACGAACGTTTTTTGTCGTACCACACAGGCAGCGTTTACCGCAGTCCAATCACCTTCGAGCGGTCTTCGGGCACCCTCGCTCCCTGTCTGCCCGTGTGATCGTCACTTCGTCAATCGCAGCGATGCAGTTGAAAAATGGTTCTCGTAAGCCGAAACCACCGTCCGTCCGTGCAAACATCGAGCGATCGATCATCGTTGGTAAACTATTTGCCCCACGGTCGTGAGCTCTCATGTCACGGTCCCGATCTGTGACTCGCGATAAGCGCAGGATTAATTAATCCTTACGACAATTGACGATCACTGGCGGCGGTGTATGGATTCAACCCCCCAATTGACTGCATTTTCATCCGTCTGGATGAGTCCAATGGTACGACGAAAGCCTTTCTTGCGCGCTCTCTCTCACTCTTTCACTCTTTCTCTCTTTCTCTCTCGCTCTCTCGCGCATATTCGCGTCGCAAAACGGCCGTCGTCGCGGGTCACCGGAAATGTGTGCAATATTTCAACACCGGAAGGATCCCAATTCCGGGAGGGTGCATCCCGAAACATTACCCACCGGCTAATGTCTTCCCGTGAGTGCGGCCTTGGTTAAAAAAAAAAAAAACCCCTTCGCAAACCACGTGAACTTCCGTGGCCGAACGGACGGGATCTGGGATGGTACGATAAAAGCCATCTCGCCGACTGGCTGGCGTTTTTTTTTTCTATTTTTACATTTTCAGAAGATATTTACATTTTCATCCCTATCGCGCTCGGGGAAGGATATTTATTTGCGGATATTATTTCCACCGGAAATGGCAATCCTCCGTCGGTCGCTACCGCGAAAGGCTCCTTATCGCGCCGGGTTTTTTCCTTCTTTTCCTCCTTTCGGTGAGGCTGATAGTTTGCGTCCTTCTCGGTAGGTGAAATGGGCACACACACACACACACACACACACACAAAAAAGCCGAGTCGTGAATTGAAACGGATATGGTGCTCATCTGCATTTTTGGCCGACAGCCAAACATTCCGAGATGATCGTCCCTGCAAATGCCTTTGAAATGGTTTCCAAAGTATGGTGGCCTCTTGGAAATTGGGCGAAGTCGCTCATTTTCTTTCCAATTGAAAGGAATTTTGTTTACTTTATCCGCTCGTTTTTGTGGCTCGACATCACGATAGCACGGTTAGCATGTTGCACCGGCTGCTGCACAATAACGCTATTCATACGCTTTTCTAATGTAAATTTGTTTTCGAAAATAGTTGGAAGATGTGGCGGTGACGAGTGGTGTGTAAAAAATGACTTTTCTCCCAACATCCAAACTCCAAACTGGTTCCTTATATTCGTCCTTCCATCGCCACCGTTTCTACCCGCCTTAGCAATGGCAAACTTTCAATTGCACTTTGACGAATCTTTTCGTACGTTCGGTTGCGTTTCGTCAAGGAGAAAAAGGCATCACCGAACACACCAACCAACACGAACGCACAAAATTGGAAAACAACACCATTTTGCCAACCAATCGGGTCGCAACATGCTTCCTTTTCGGGAGACGTCGTTGCCTTTGGGCGCCTTGACACCAATTTTCCCGTGTCGTGAGACATAACTTTTTTTTTTTTCGAACGAAGCCTTTCCTGCACCAGGAAAACCTCCGGCTCCCTGGAAACGCCAGGGTTGAGGGACGAAAAAAAAACGCAAAAACGCACTCCAACAACAACTTCATTGGAAAAGTTTTGGGTAATTCTTCAAGCACCCACCGTCGTGAGAAGTTTTGAAGGTGTCTGAGAGTTGGCCATTTCTGTTACCGAACCCTACGGCCTCCTCACCAGAGAAAAAGTGTTATTTATGAAGTACAACCAGGGCTTTAGCTGCCAGCCTAGGTATATACTTTCGATGCTTCAATATTTATGAAACTGCGCCCCGTTTCCGGTAGTTTGAAGTTTATTTTTTCAGTCTCTCTCTCTCTTTCTCTCTCGCTTTCTACATCTCTCTTTCTAGTTCCCCGTATTATCCAATAACTTCCTGCATGTTGGTGTGCGTGTGCGGGTGTTTCGACTGCAAAGAGCATTCAATTGGAGGTACGTTCAATTTTTCAACTTGTTGCAGGAATGGTTGATTTTGCGTTCATCGAAGGTAGTTTATTATTTATGGCGTTGAAAGAACGCTGGAAACTTCGTCTACGTTCGAGGTTTTTGTCCGAAACTCTGCCCACATTCGGTTGCTTTTGCGTGATCGTTGCACAAATTGTTTCTGGTTCTAAGTGTAAAAGTCCTGTAAGGGGTTACGGACGTTTTGATGATCCAGGTTGTGGTAAGTGATAAGAAAGGTAAGACACTAATCGGTTGTAATTATTGGTGGATACAGCCTGGAATGCAGTTAAGTAAACTGTAGGCCTATCATTTTCTCTATTTTGCATGAGTTTGTTTCGTGTGTAAACATTTTTGGTTATTTTTACCTGTTGCTGTTTCAAGAAACTTTCAATAAATTTTGTAAACAAGTTCAAAATATTTTCAAATGCATGAAACGTTAAGAAAAATTTGAAATTTTAGTTTTCGCCACAATTCTCACATCATCTACCACTTCATCCAGGTTTTTCAAAAGGATATAATTTTTCAAGTGCTTATAACATTTAGTACTTTAAAACTATGTATACACATTTTGTAACAGTGATGTAACATTATATTTCATATTCACTATATTCACCTTTGCGGACGGTCAGAAACGACTTTTAAAGTGGATGAACAAAGTTTGAAGGAAAGGATGGCCATTTTAAAATCGTCGGAATAAGTCTTTAAATAATTTTGAGCTTTGAATATGTATGCAGTTCGTTATGCTTTTATATCTTTTAATCACCTTCATTTTGGTTCTTTTATATCAGCACAATAACTTTTTAATCCATTTTTTATTTAAAACCAAACATTTTTACAGGACTGATAGATTTGCTGGGATTTTTTTGTATAATAAATATATTTGTTACTCATACAAACAAAACGAACTGAAATTCTTGTTTTGATCTATATTTGAAACATTTAATGTCACAAAAATGTAGTAAAAATAAGTAAATTTAGTGTTTTTTCTATGCATTTTTCATTTACATTACATTTTTCAACAATCCAATCTGTCAGAAACAAAAACACATATTTGTTGTTATATAAAAACGAATACTTGTATCGTTTGGTGCAAAAATGCGATCAATAAAGTCCTCAACGACCAAATATCATTTTCTGTTTCATGTTTCGTAGTAAAGCACCATTAAATTTTATTTCAAAATTACTTAAAATAAGATTTTGTCACTTTTCCCGATTTGCGTAACAAATAATTTATGATACTTTAATTTCAGAGTTAATGTGAACATTAAATTTATGAAATAAAATTCATCTAATAGTAACGAATACGAAATTATATTAATTTAATTTAAAACTCTTTTATGTTTTTTATTTCAACAGTATTTAAATCGTTTAACAAATCTCTCATACCCTAATCGAATCCCCAACAAACAAATCCCCCATCGTCGTGTGTGAAAGCTTTCCTAGCTAATGCTCTAAATCACTTCCCAACCCACTTGCTGGCGCCATCATCCTGCTGTAGTGCGTGCTGGCAACCTGCGTGCACAACGCAGCTGTTGACGACGAAACAGACGTCATCATCAAATTAGTTTCCAAACAAATGCCACCGACAAATGGTTGATGGTGGCATGAAAAATTGTGCGTAATTTTCCGCGGCAGCCTTTCCCACAGTCAAGCATCTTTCCTCGGAAGGAGTGGAAGGAGCTATCTTTTCAGCTGCGTCCGAGTCGCGTGCGATCGTGCGGCTCATTCTCCGGTCTGTGTGGTTGAGCCGTTCGTCAGCTGATTGCATTCCCAGTCGGCCGCACAGTTAATAAATCATCCCACGGTGGCAAGTTTGGCTGTACGCTTACGCTCTCTTCTAAATATGACCATTACTCTGTATCGTTAACAGTTCGTTGGTGAAGTTTCGACGCGACTGTGGACAGCTGTTGGGCGAGAGAATAGAAACCACATCAATACCGATGTCCAGTTGTCGTTGAAGGGTACTGGGCCATGTAGATACCGCATCCGCATACGCGTTGCAAGAGCGATTTGGTGAACGATTAGGGGTGAGCACATTTGCAGAATTCATCTTTCACAAGCGACCTCGTGAAGACGATATAGATGACGACCAAATCGATGGTGACACGCGTACGCACCACCATTACGCCACATCGGCCAATCAGCGTGCAGCAATTTTAAACTATGAATTATCACGTTTTAACCGCTATTTAAATTAGCGTAGCCCGTTGTAACGCGCTGCAGGATAATACCTCGGGCTGTATCGCGGCAGTAATATAAAACAAAATAGATCGACCAGCACTAGCGCTTGGAGGACTAGCCTGGCTTAGGATGCAAATGCGAGTACGTGTTATTAATACGCACCGGTGCAAAAAAAAAAGCAGTCCCTTCACCATCGACACCGACACCTTGCCCGTCTAGTGCCGCTGCACCATCGCGGGTCGGTGTTGAAACTTGCGCACGCCAAGCGGTATAAATAAACACGTTTAGTGCAAGCTCCGATCGTGACCGCACTCTTCACGCCCCGTGCGTGCGCGGTCTGATTTATAAATACCGGCGGAAAAGGAACGGACAGGCGGGCGAGATGTGAAGCACCGTTTTATTAATTATAATCATAACCGCACTGACATTGACAATGATTTCGCTCGGTTCGCGGCTACATACACGTACGCAGCAAACTGGCATCACGAGTGGAGGATGCACTCTTGCATCTTGATGCCGACTTAGCTCGATCTATCGCCGGCTGGATGCGTCGTCCCGATTCCACTTTTAGCGCTTTATCCACGATCGCGAGAGTGGGCTTTCGTGCTGGACAGTGCCTAGTGTCGCGGGGAATTAATTCGATGGATTGTTTTTCGCCCCAGCTAGCTGAACGCCATCCACTTTTAGTGACCGATATTAACAACCGTTGCTATGGAACTGCTTGCAATTGCTGCTATGTGAGCTGGATTTTAATATGTACGGACACGCTTGCCACTGGGAACGAGTGGATGCTCACGTAAGCCATTTCTAATTTCATTAGCACAGGTTTTTGATGTCAAAGGTTATGACCGGCACCGGGGGAGTGGATGAAGGGAGTCGGACAAAGTAAATCGATTTGTAGCATTTGTTCCACGGTTTTTTAGTTTTATTTAACAGTTGATTTAATGTAATAGATTGAGGGCGAAAGTGTTCAAATCGTTTGAATATTTTTTGTATCAACCAAAGAGTCATTGGAATGGAAAAATATATTAGGTGATATGCTCTGATTGTTATATTAAAATAGATTACACACACAGATCGAGTAAGTTTTGTAAAGTATAATGGTTAGAGACTAGTTTAAGAAGTTTTACATAACGAATCTCTCTAACGTTGACATTGGCTGACTGGAACGTAGACTCGAAAATACTAAACAATATTCCATGCATTTATGTTTGATTCAGTTTCTTAGAAAATTTCACAGAAACTGCAGCCAATGTTCTTTTAATTTCAATCAAACTAAATGTATGTGAAAAATATTCCAAAATTATTCATGTTGTTCAAAATAACACACTAAAATCATCGTAACATCAACGGAAGTCAATTAATCCGGTGGGTTTATTTGTATAAATGAAACTTTTTTGGGAATCTTATTATTCCGAGCAAGTGTTTTCTACACACAGAAGGAACACAGAGGGAGACAATAAACCAAATAAGCGACGATAAAGCAGTCAAATCAAAGCTTCATTCGTATTATCCAAAGGAATGAACATGTTGGGAAAAATGGCGAAGCTGGCGTTAATATTTTCAAAATTTATACTCTTCTTATGTGTAATCGTAAAAAAACAATATAACAAATGATTCTGATTGATGATTCAATATAAAAAATGAAATGATCAGTTAAATAATAAAAATAAAAACCATAATACGAAATAATAATATATTAAAAATAATATTAAAATTAGGACAAGAATAAAAAACATTCAGCCTTTGTTTACACATTCACATATTTATATGATATCGAACATTGGTTTTCTGTTATATGAATTATCTTTTCGTTTGGTTGAAGTTGGTTCGTTAAAGTAAGAGTTCATTAAATTCATTATAAATGATAGTTTTTTTTATTGAAACGTCCAGTAAAGTAGGCTATGACACCTTTGATGATTGTGTAATGGCGAGGACATTTTCTAATATTTCGATAATAATTCAATGTTTCTATCGTATACATTGAATTAACATACACTTAGTTTCTGTTATAGTTTTAATATTGTGAAATGATACTGGAAGCATTTAATTTGATGAACATTTGTTTTGTTTGTTGATGATTTTCATGAATACAAAATTTCTATCATGATTTTTCAAATACTCATAATATTTTATTTTATTTTCATTTCATAGTTTTATCATATTTTTAACTTAAAAATAATAATTATTATCTCTGTTCATAACAATGGCTTATTTACGATGCTATGGTTTCCAGATGGTCCGTCCGGTTTCCAGATGCTTCCTACAAATAGAATTGTGCCAATGTTTCCGAATCATATAAATCCCAATTTATGTAAACTTTTCGCCACAATCACGTACCTATGTACATTGATCTTTGTTATTATTTTCAATTATGTGTTAATTTTTGCAAATTGTACAACAATAACAAAACTGTTTCTTGCCCTTGTTATAAATCGCTAGCGATAACTGCTACATGTTACTTTTGAAACAATAGAATGACGAATTATGCCATGTTTGTTCGTTGTTGCGCTACTTTCACAATAAAATTACATGTTTTTAATCCACACAATATTTATCCGATAACTGTTCGATTATCCGGTCGAAACACGTTTTGCCTCAGTGCCTTTTTTTAGCAAATATCCTGCACCAGTAGGGCCACAAAGAACAGAGAGTAGATGAAAATAGAGAAAAAAAAGGGGAAAAAATCACAACCGCTGTACTCATTTCCGTAAACACAATCAAAATCGGGAATCGCTGCGCAGTGTTACTGTTACTACTGTTCGATTTCGAAAAAGGGCTCGCTTTCCGGTGTTGGTTTGATAGGGTCCGTGGTGGAGGTATAGCAAACAAAAAAAAAACACCGCTTAGTTCTACGAAAGGGTTTCCAGCGAAAACGGGAGGAAGAGTGTTCGAGTATTCTACGAAATTGCGACGGAATAGTAACAATCAAGCTCGTGGCAAAACCAATATTGAAGACCTTCGTCAGTTGGGCACTTGGGACCGCGAACGATAGTATGGCATTCGGCTATCTGCCGTACGAATGTGCCCGGGCAGACTCAAGCCAACCGCGAGGAAATCTTAACCAACCAATCTCAGTACCATTAAATGGCTTCATACAATGAAATCTCGTTTCCGTTGCCGTTGCCGTTCCGGTTTTGCTAGCGGGATGAATCTGGAAGGTCCGTGTACCGAGGAACGCAGCACATTAGGTCGACCCGATCCATCGTATCGACTTCAGTAACCTATGGTTACGTGATTGGGCCTCGGAGCACTTCGAAGCTCGGCTTCGCATCGGCAGAAAGACCGGGGTGGTGTCCTTTGCTGAAGCAGGAAAACTGCCGTGGACGGTGTAATTGTCGATAAACTCGTTATTCACTTCTAGCATTCTTTCTACGATATGATGATAAGCTGACCCGGGAGAGACACACCGATGGACAGCCTGATCGCGCTAGCTCTCCTTCACCCAAGCGCGATGGAGGTGGAGTGCTGCAGAAGAAGTCCAACGGGCGCGTCCTCCTATCAGCGATGACCTAACCACTGCAGCGCTCGTTTGCAAGATTGTGACCCACGTCGTCGCTGCCGAACGCAGAAAAGGCGCAGAGAAACGACGTGAACTAAAATATAAAAAAAAATTTGTTTGAAAAGGTCGCAGATGTCTTTCGCGGAGCGTTATTAAATGCTCGACTGGTGCTGATTTATCGACTGCCGTACGCCCACTTGACACCCCGGAGCCCCCGAGGCTTGGGGTTAACGTGGCACCGAACCGAACCGAACCGTACCGTGCCCCTGGAAACTCATTCGTAGCCAGACAATTCAATTAAACCGTATACGCGATGCATGTCGAAGCGATGCAATTAGAAACCGGCCCCAATTGTGCATTGTACTTTTGCAGGATTTTTTTTCTTCTGCTTTCGTAGCGAATGAGCGCCATTACATCGTATTGGTTGCACAGTGGTAGGAAAATATTTATAAAATTGTGTTGCATTGAAAGACGATTTGCAACACGTGAAGAGTTGCGTGAAAAAAACGCTCGCTAATAGAAAAAATATTTTAAAAAATCAGACTATGGAACAATAACAACTAATGCATGCAAAAAGATGATTGATATTGAACAATTTCAAATAAGCAAAGTGCTAAAAGAAGCGTTCTAAAAATATCAAGAGTATAGATTATCAAATGCGCAAGGATCATAGTAGGCTTTTTGGAGAAAAATCCAAAAAGATAATTGTAAGGCTGTAGTTAATCTTATATGCTTTAAACAGTTTCTGGACGTATAAAAATATAACGGCGTGATTGCAAATGTTAAATTTAACGCAAATAGCGTCAGCTTTTCAATTTACAAATACCTATACTTTGCTTTATAACGTTGGATGTAGTTGTATTAACTGTCAAATAATAGTGTTGCGCGGTTCTTTCAAATAATTCATTTTTGCTCTGTGCGGCTGTAATTATTGCACTAACACGTAATATTCGCAGTAAAATGTCGCAATGTCGATAGAAAAATGAGGTACAACGACGATAATTGCATCAAAATAATAGAAATAACAATTTTCGATCATTAGTGTAAACAAATAAGAAAATGGACCCCTACGGTTTTGGTTAGTTGCCATGTACAAACAAAGCTACTTTTCACTTCGATGGCGCTTCCAAAAAAACGATGAACATGTAAATACGGTTCAAATTTTCCAAATCGCAGATAAACATAAGTAAGCATTGGCGATATGTATTAATAATATCGAAAAAATAAATAAAATATACTGTTCTTTCATATATGTTACAGTCACACCTATTGAACTGGTCAACATTCACGATTATTGAATAAATTGAAATAGTAAAATAATAACTATTTATTTAAAATATCAAAACCATGGTTTTTAATCGAATGTGTTCAAAATTTTACTTAACGTCTTACATTCGCTATTCCTCCTTTATGCTATTAATTATATGAATTTAGAAAAAGGATCTATTTGAATAAATCTACCCTTTTAATATCGCTAAATACATAAGTTGTATCATGCCATCGTATTAACATAGTGCTTTATTGTGTCTAAAAAATAAATAAAAATGAATTTAAAAATAAAAGCTTTAACGTAATAATAACTAAATAAAATTAATCATAATATTTTCACATTAAAATCAAAAGAGTTGAATGAATGTTATGAGAACAAAAATATGTGCTTTTCAAAGAGACTCACAAAGAGGCAGTGATGAAATTTGTCATAGTGAAAAAAATGCAACACAATGTGATAATACCAAATACGAATCCATCTGCACAATCCAAAACCTCACAGTGGTAGCTTATTTAATTCCGAGCAAAAATGAACGAAATTCGAACCACGATTCTCGTTCGCATTACCGTGTGCACAGGCACGGAAGGCAAAAGCAAACATTGACGCACTCAGTACGGCTTATGGAGTGCAAAAATTGCACCCATTTGAAAGATGCAAATCAAATGCATTATGGCATGTGCATGTGCATATCCCGTACGCCCGGAATGCGTTTACCGGCCAATCGAGTGTACAAACCGGGGCACGTACTTCACGAAAACACACACACATACACAAATTTACCACCAAAGCCTTACAGTATAACACAAACGTTTGTGATACGAGAAGCAGTAACAATATAAAAAAATGGCTGTTTCACCCGAACCTGGTTAAACAATGGCCAACAAGAAGCTGACCGGGTGCAATAGAATGCAAAAAGTAAACAAACCGCCGAATGCAAACAGAGTATGTCCACCGGATCGGGAGGGAGGAACGGGGTGCATTCTAATAGTGCATCCGAACACGCGACCCGGTGTGTTGTTTGCTCTGAACATACACAATGCTTTATGCTGATGAGAAATATCTATAAATGCTTATGCTTGACAATCATTCACTATTGAAAAGCGGTTCACGTTTGTTTGCCGAACGGAATTGTAAAACGGGAAGAACAAAACACCTCGCGTGCGCTGCGAATGTCAATACATATTATGGTTCTTAATTATGACGGCGTTACCGCACTCACCGGTGGATATTATGTTTCGGCTACCATTTATTGGGTAATTTAAGTAAGAATATCGTGTGATTTGAATGTGATTTAAAGTAATTCATTAGGAGCTTTACTTTACTTTACCGCACGAAAAGTGTTAATATTCATTTCGGGAGCGTAGTATTAGTCTAGATCACGGATTGAACCCGGCAAATTGATTCACTTTATTTAACATCCCGGCAGCCACATGACTGCTGCTCGATTATCTTTCCCCTGGCTTATGCATCGACGCGTTCCAGACTGCATCCGAAACGAATTGAACTCGACGCTCCAGAAATCCCCAGACGCTACAGACGGGCATAAATATTCGCGGAAACATCTCCGGTCCAGCGAGGAGAAGAAAAAAAACCTGCCGAATTAGCTGTTTTATATGCTACCCGGTGGCGGGTTGCAATCGGGCAGAACCATAAAGTTAACCACGTAAAATGAAGGAAGAATGCAATCTACAAATGTCGCCTCCCATTCGCAGACGATTGGTCGAGTAAGCTCACCAGTCTCGAGTTCGCTTAGCAGCGTTCGCTCCTTGGTTGTCACCGTGGCGGGATTCTTTTTTGGCACAAGTTTAGCCGCCCGACCGAGGTGCGAGGCTTTGAGGAAACGGGGCTGCCATAGCGGGCACGAGGGCTAAATAAAATGGCAATGCATGAAAGTTCCTTACACAGCTAATGTTGATTAAATTTTTCCTAAGACTCAACATTTTTCCTCGCCATTCAATTAGGGGTGGGATTTTGTGCGAATGTGCCAAACGGAATGTGTGTGTGAGTGTGTGTTTGTGCGCGTCTTGGCGTGACTCGATTTCTGTCGAATGCAAACGTGTCTCGGGACCGGATACCGCTTCCATTCGAAAGTTCACTACCAGCGCCGAGCTGCTTCTTTCTTCGATCGGTTCACTGCGTTCAACCCGTTGCCAGGGAGCTGAAGCTGCCCAAAGACGAAAGCAAATGACTGGCTGCTGGTCGTCAGGGTAAAACGAGAAAAACCCCAATACCACCGCTTACCCTACATTTGTTCCGGATCGGTGCATTTGCTGCGCTTTTCGGTGCACACACACACACACACACACACACACACACACACACACACACACACACACACACACACACACACACACACACACACACACACACACACACACACACATATTCAAACCATAATGCACTCTGGTTCGTCTGCAGACGCCAAAAACCCGTCCAAACATCGCTCCGGAAGATGTTTGTTCCAGGCTCCGAGGCTCACTCACCGAAATCGTTCCGTTCCGCGTCCGGGTTTATTGTTCTAGCTGATGGTTTCTGTCTTTTGCTGCTGCTGCTGCCTGCATTCGCACGCGAAAGGATGCGGGTTTCCCATATTCCTGTTGGTGTTCCGTCCCGATTCTGCTGTCAGCCAGCCAACCTTTGCACGCCCCAGGTCCCAGGTAGCTTCAGTCGCTGCTTTCCCTCCTGGGGTGAGCGGGACCCGGTAAAACAAACTAGCTTCCAGTTGAGCTGCCAAGGATTGGAGGGATCCCGGATTGAAGCCACTAACCATTTTGCCACTGACGTCTTTGGGGAAGCCGGGGCTTTCCGGGCGGAAAATTACCGGGACGTGCTCGAGCAGCGTGCAGCGTGAGTTGTGCAAAACAATACCCTGTGCAAACCTTGGGCAAATCTTATACCGTACCATCGATAACCATGGCAACCATTATAGTAGGAAGCGATCAGGGAGTGAAGTAACATTTTTTTCTGCTTCCGTTTGAAATTTGAATGCTACAAATACGAAGAAGTTGATTCTAAAGGTTTAAATTATAGAACTATCTGTAGACTTGAGTCTTCAACCCTGGTTTCTGAGGAAAATAACCAAAAAAACTTAGTAATATTTTTTTCATTATACAAGTTGAAACCATTTAATCGCTTCGATTTTTAATAGCCTACAAATAATGATATACTCATATTTTATTAAAACGTTCACTTGGTGCCATGTAAAAATTAAAAACAATTTTTAGAATAAAATTCATTGGAATGGTTATTATACATAACTGAAATTGAAAAATATACCCAGCTCACTATGATAAAGGTGTGAAGATTTCATCCCAAACATCGCTGGGTGATGATAGACGCTGGGATAAACGAAACTCAGACGACAGGTGGTGCTTAAGCCGAACACCAGCTCACTGATCCATTTGCTTTATGGACGATCATGCATCCATGCCAATACCTGCTTCGAGCCCAACTTGCACGTATCAGCTACGAATTGCGAAAGGTATTGGTTTTGTGCCTTCCTTGTTCAGCCGCCCATGATGTTTCCCAGAAACTACCCAGGTAGCTTGGGAGAGATTAAGTTCCAGCTCGTATTGCAGTGTTCTGCGCCCAGCTTACGTGTGCATGTTTGTAATCAAAACTCAATTTGTTTGCATCTCCTGCACACATTTATGCATATCGTGTATGTTGCACAGCTCGCGCTATACTGCACAAATGCAGTCCAGTGTGTCCCATCTGACCCGGGGTGTTTCGATCTGTGGGCTGTGATCGAAGAGTACGGTTCATTGCAACCGCTGCTGTTTGTGGTGTTGTTCATGATTAGTGTTATTATTGTGAGTAGCTTTCTCGAAATCATCAAATATTTGCGCAAGATGCTCCTCAAAATAAACAATCCCATCTGGACACTGAGGCTGAGTAAGCAATAAGCGATGTTGTTTTATGTGATAGCAGCATATTTATCAGAATTATGGGGCGAGTGGAGACTGGTTTGTGAGAAACGAAGTTAAATTTTATTAACAAACATCTTTTTCAAATATAATGGATGTAATCCTCGATAAATTTTACCAATAAAGTGTTTGGTATTAATGATTGGCTGAAGGGAATTATGCATTTTCAAGCACTATTCACTTTATGTTTTTCACAATACCTACATTTTTGTTTTAAAATAAAAAAGTAACCATTTAAGCAGGAGATAATCACAATGAACGCATGAATGCTAATTATTGATTTGGGCTGGCTTTAAAAATTGCTTTAAAAGTTTGTGCGTCTTATTCATGTGTTGTTAGATACTGTTAGTTTTATTCAATTGCTGTAGATGATTAAGTTTCGTATAGTCAGAGTTATGTCTCTTTTATCAGCCAGTTGTTGTACCAATAGTGGTTAAACTGCATTTGAATAAAATGTAATTAAAATAGTTTCCGATTAACTCTTCCGACTTGCAGTGACAAAAATCGAAGCGATTACTTTGCCTAACGTAATTTTGCCACATTTGAATGAATAATCAACTGTTACATAATAAATACAATCGACCCGAAATCAAGACGCACGTTTTACGCTCTTGTTCGATTTTAAAAGTAAACGGAAATACATATTTCTTTATAGAACTGCTAAACAGATTTATTCGTTGTATCGTATGCAAGCAAGGAATGAATTCGATTACCAAACCGTTCCATGCATCAAAACTCGAAAAAAAAATACTCTGAAAATACTTTCTAATCAAAAGCGTTTAATATTTTAACCAGCGCCCTTCGCGCCACGCAAAGTCAAAGGGCACGAAATTGAAGCTTCTTTTGATGCCTTTCTATTTTGAACCCATCTATCGAACGGCTTCGAACATTGAAAACGCAGCTGCACCGCGCGCCATGACGAAACGCGATACGAAATGCGGCACCAAAATGCCGCGGTTCTGATTCGGTTCGACACGCTTCCGAAACGAGCGCAGCGGGTTTTTTTTTTCAGCGATACCTAGGCGATGCATATCTCGTTCACCGATCGCTGCTGACACCTTACCTTGGTGCTGCCCATCCAACCGTCTGTGTGCTGTGGAGAGCAGGACGAATCGTGACAAAATGAGTTCATCATAAATTCAATTTGTCTGACACCATAAAAACGAGGCTACAGTTCGTGAGTGTGCGGGGTGTGGGTCACCACTGCCCGGATTCAGGAACAACCCCATTTGCGAAGGGCCATCATCTTCTTCGCCAGGGTAGCCTGGAGCGGGAGGAACGGCGAAAGATTTGTACCTTTAAAAATGCCATCTCCAACCAGCAAACACATTAACCAGCAGCAGCAGCAATGGCCTGAGGCGAACCGATTTGGGAAAACGTTTTTGACTGTGTTCGTGGCGCATTTTTATTTAACTATTTTTTTCTTCTCACCCGTTTCCCTGGAGTGTTTGTCCGCAGGACAATCCAAGCAGCAGCCTGCTTCTAATTTATGCACGATCACATTTGACTTCATCTTCACGTTCTTACAGTCATTTGTAGCGATTGTGCTTCACGCCATGCTCGCCATGCGCTGAGGACCCTGTAACGCATCTGGACAGCCACGAAGAAAAAGTATCACGAATTAGAAGAGCCACTCAACGAATGTGACCAAAAGTAAAAAACACCGTCTTCTCACGTTCAGGCTAAAAGTGTCTTCGTTGATTTCGATTGCACCGCCGTGTGAAGCACGATACTGGCAGACTGGAGGAACATTTCTGAAGGGGTTTTTTTTCCGGCGGCTACGAACAATTGAAAATAATTACATTATTCCATGCATCGTTCCGTGGATAAAAAAGAAAATCATAATCTGATAAGTTTCGTGCTTAAGGCACGAAAACACCCCAAAGGATGTCTGCTATCGGTGCTGTTGCTGCTCCGATGTCCCCAAAATTGGCTAGCTCTGCTCCGAAGCTCAGCGAACAGCGACAACGAACTAACAACTCAAGTCGAGCGTATAAAAAGAAAGATAAAAAAAACTTTCTTTACAATGTAGCAAATAGCTGATCCATATACATGCGAGATAGTCGAACCAGGGTGAGAGGCTAACTTCGTGGCAAAACAAAACGGGGTAAATTTATTTGTGATTCAATCTGTTCAAGTCGTTCACAAATCTGTCATCAACCACCCCATCTTACCGTTCACCATAACTCCATAACTCGTCTCACTGAACGTGGTGTGGTTGGAGTTCTTCGTGTACAGTATCCTTTCCCAGTCGCATGCAGTCGGTGTTTTCTTTGGGTCGCACATTTTATTAGCCTCCTCAATCGATTAGTTTGCTTTACGATCCTTTTTAGTGATGATAGAACATGTCTAGTCATACGTGTGACAGACACTTGAATTATTAAAATTCGTCCGCTTAATGCTATAAAACTATTCAAATTCATAAAGATGATTTTTAATGCACAATAACGTCAAAATGATTGCAGCTAGGAAAATTACATGAGCTATTGTTATTTCATCGTCACTTTGTTGAGTGTTGTCAAAAGCAACCAGTTTGATGACCAGTTTTGATTAATTCAAAGTAAAATACATCGACAAAATATGAGTTTTAATATATTCATCACATTCATCTTGTAACTTCATTGATTTTCGCTCAAAGCAACTTCATCGGTTATATTTCAAATCCAACCGAATTTTAATAGCCGGATAAAATATTCCTGAATAGAACACTTCATTTGTGCACAAATTTTGTTTTTACTATGTTAATGTTAATCGTTTAAAAATCGTTTATCGTTTTAAAAAATGTCGCTTGAACAAGCAATTTTACATTCAATCCAACTCTACTGACTCTGGTTTAGTACATTGCTGTTTTTTTCGTATTTTTCACAGATTTGTACCAAACATTCAGCTTTCGGTTTGTTCATTTCGTTTATTAATTTTATTATACCCCATTTAAGAGCCCTCATTAGCCGAGCAATTGCAATTATGAATTGCTTGCAGGGAGAGATATCACCATTAAAGTAAGCTAAAACAGTTAACAACCAGTTTTCATATATTCGTGTGATAAAATGAAACAAAATATTTATTCGTATGTTAAAATGTAACAAATAACTCAAATTAAAAAATATTTTATAGTAAAATTTTTATAGCAGTTTATACCTTATTTACTATGACCGTTTGATTATTGTCAAAAATTATTTTCTTACAATATACAACTTTTTCCGTTTCAAAAGAAAATTCATTCTAATTGATCACCTGAAGCATATACCACTGCTTGGAAAACCGTGAAAGTACCCATCGGCTGTCTCCGGAAATAATCTCCATAGCGAACCATTATCATGCAAGATTTTGTCCCACTTCCGAAGACGGCTTCGAGCATGTCCGAATGGTAAAAAAAACGAAGGAAAAAAAAATACGGCATTACCGAACCGCACCGGAAAAGTGGCTGTCTTTGACAGATTTATGGTGAAATTTAATACACTGTAACCGTGAAGATAAAAGGCATGTCAACGGTGTCGGTGGAGTTTTGCGGAGCCAATTAATTTCCAGCATAACGTAACCTCTGACCATCGCTACACCGCATAGCACAACAAGCATGAAAGCGTGTTGTGTGTTGTGTTTTTTTTTTTTGTTGTTGCTTTGGTTGTTTTGCTTCCTTCCGTAGTGTCTGCATGCGGGAGACGGTGTCAGACACGACGAAGTGCACCCAAAGTAGGGCAACATTCAAACGAACGGAAATGATTTTAAAGTGGCTCTGCTTTATCGGACCGCCGCTTGGAGTCATATTTTTGGGATATAATTTTTGTCAAAATAAAACATAATGCTCCACTGCCGAGCAATATTCGGTCCGGCCGAAAGCGTTACATTTATCTGGTGTCAGTTGAAGCACCAGCGACCAGCGATACCCCACGATCCATAACGCAATTTAAGTGTGTATAGTTTAGCGGTGTCACGTTTAGAAGCATGTTTAATGTCCCCTCGGGATGAAGCGCAGGGGATTTATCGCCATGTCCCGACGGCCAGGAGCATGTTACCGGCTTACCGGCTGGTGCGGTCGCGCTTTTTATCCAACCACTCCCAGCCTTAAATGGGATGAAAACTGATTAGCCACGTTAAGCTATTTATATGGTGCCGGTGCCGGGGTCCCGAGCGCGCTTAAGATGTTAACCATTATTGTTATCGTTTCGATCGCGCCCCTAACCAGCTGCTTAAGCGCGCATAAACGATCAAAAACACGCTGTAGTTGATTGTTTGCGGGATTTACGATACGACCCTAGGCCGCAATGCAGCTACATTGTATTGATGTAGAACGTGGCAGATCCAATCCTCAACGATTCCCGGAATGGGCTTGTTTTGATGAGATGCTTAAGCTGAACGTTCAGTTTTAAGCATCACCAAAAACATACGCATGAGCACCTATCGTAACATGCACGGTGGATTCGGTAGGAAAATCCAGCAATTCTCTCCAAACGAAGCGTATAATGAATTTGGCAGTGTTTTTCTTTCTCTATTTTCTCTCCTCCATCGTATCGCTCGTTAGTCAGTCAGTCAGTGGTTACTATGACGCAGCTGCAACACCTGCAACTGAAACGATACGTTACCAGACGAACTGTCGACAAGGGCGGGAAGTAATTTCATGTTCTTTTGAAATTCTATAAATACGTTTACTGCGCCCAGTAAAATAGGCAATTATTTTTTTATTCCTTTCACTCTTCGTTCGAAAGTATGATGAGCATCTTTAACTCTTATTATTCGAAGTTTCGG
The DNA here is from genome assembly GCA_000956215.1 of Anopheles farauti No. 4. Classification (NCBI taxonomy): domain Eukaryota; kingdom Metazoa; phylum Arthropoda; class Insecta; order Diptera; family Culicidae; genus Anopheles; species Anopheles farauti No. 4. The sequence goes on along the minus strand of JXWZ01014403.1, from coordinate 11,401 downwards.
TTTTTATACCATCCAAGTAAGCAAAACGCGTCCATTCTTAAAGTAAAGTCGCTACTCCACATTCATCCCGTAGGTCATCTTTTATAACTGTTTCGTAAACATTGAGTTGAATAAATTAAAAATTGTATGTACCTCATCCATATAAGGAACCTGTATGCGCGAACCTAATGATTTTTCTACGTTTACAAAAAATATAATTTTAAGATTCCGAATGACCTAAGGTTACCTCAAACTAATCCCTCCAAATTGATTTCAAGCTAAAAATTGTAAAATAAAATAGTTCACCAACATTATTGCAATATTGCATTGATTATTGCTCATCCTGGAAACACATCCTCTCAAACCGAACGAAAATAAGTTTGTAATAAATGTTTCAATCAATTTCGAAACAAGCTTTTTTTAACAAAATCAATCCATCTCACATTGTTATTTTTGTTTTAAATGGTCCGATAAAAGTGTTAATAAAGTGTGATCGTCGTTTAATTTGATTAGTTTAGGTGCATATTCTTCTTTTGACATTGTATAAAAATTAATTTCATGAAGTTGCAAGTGACGACAGTTGTGATTAAAATGAGCTTAATCGAGAGGACAAAACTCAACTAGTCAGCGCCATCGTAGTACGTACGACTTTTGCTGTCGTACAAAGCACATTTTCTACGTTTATGAGAAACATTTATTTGAACATCTATTTTATATTTTTAGCACAATTAAACCTATAACAACTGTTTTAACACAACTAAAATAAAAATTGTAATAATATCATAAGTAATATAATGACTGATATGAAGAATTATGTACACCAGTATGATGTTATTATAACTAGAACATATTAAAAAAAAGCCACCTGATATCGAAAAGTATACCTTGTTAGCTAGTTGTTATCGACAATGCACATATATACACCGTTTATGCTGTTAGATTTTTTATCGATACGTACCGATCCGGTCGTCGGACGTGAAGTATGCACAGGTTTAGCACACACACACACACACACACATAGACAGAGCCATGCATTCCTGTCAAGACTGAGAGTGTCTGTAAGCGGTCAGCACAAGATCGTTCCGTTCGAAATGCACCGTTCAATGAAGACAAATGAACGTCGGGGTTGATGTATCATTATGATACCTTGTCCCTTCGTCTGACACTGTCCGTAAAACCGAAGGCCAGACCTGCATGTCAGCGCGGCCGTCTGCATGGCTATTGAACGGTCGTTAGCTCCCGGTCCCGAGTGTCCCGAGCTGCTCATCAGCCGCGAGAACGTATTAGCCGCGGTTTAACGACGCCGCGGGGCAAATTCCTTCTTCGACTCCGTAGCGCTCCGGTGGGCGAAGGGAGCCAACGGGAGCGGGCTGAAACCGAGACGATCCGTACGCCGTACGCCGGGTTCGCTGGTTTCCCATATCGCGAGAGATATCGTAAACTGTAATATTCGCATGTTTTACGGCCAGTGTCGTCCTGATTTCCATAAATTTGCTCAATTTATTATGCATCACATTGCGGTTCGACGAACCGGAAACTGCCTCTAGGGTCGAACCGTGCTTCCTTTGCCGGGAGCGGACGTGTAAGTAAATCGTATGCATTCGGTTGATTAATTTACCCACTTCGACCCAATGTGCCGGTGAGGCCGGCGAAAAGGGTTGACCGAGCCCCATGGTTTCGGGTTGTATTTGGTCAGTTCGGAGCAAAACGCAAACAACAGTGGTGGCAGCCACGGTTGCAAACAATTGCACGAAATGACAAATCCGCACGCATCACACGAATACCCCCGGCGGAGGGGGAGGCGAGCGAAAATGCACACTCTGCGCACAATATCTGTGGAATAATGAATAAATTTATTAACATTTTAATCCTCCATCTCGCTTGTTTGTAGAGGTCGCCCGTCCCGACCAGAGGTTCGATTGAGAGACAACTTTAAGATTTAACGCGATACGGCAAATGGTGGCTACCACTGGTACTTTAACACTCGCCAACATCCTCCTACGCAGACGGGGTTGGGTCATTTTGCAAAATAATTACCAACCCAACAACAACTCGTTCTGAAGCAGGCTGGAGCATCGTGTTCCAGGATTCGCCCGGATACCAAACCGGTCAACCTTCGCGTTGCCGATCGCAACGTTAAATCGAAATCGATCTTCACCGGAGAGGGCGTGGACCGGTGACAATGTATGCGTTACGTGCGAATGGAAATTGACATGCAAGCCTGCGGCTTCGAAGGCTTAGACACGCATCTTTCGGTCGGAACCATTCGCAGCTATCGTTTAGCGAACCGTTTCCTCCCAGCGGGATGCAATAAAACTGGGTATTAAAAAGCGATTTGCCTGTTGCATCCTTTCCGTGTCGACGGACGTTGACAAGTGGCACGGCGAGTTATGGATGGCGAAGGTGTGCAGGAAATCAGTGTACGATCTGTAAAGGTTTTAATTGCGATCACTATTATTGGAAGCAAGCATATTGTGCCTTGCAAGAACGATGACTTACATGTGTTACAAGTGACTGGGATGTGCGCGATATATATAATTTGTTGCTAAGATTATATCGCATGCTAGATCGTAAAAAAAAGACTAAGAAATTATAAAACGCGATCGAACATTATATAGATGACTTAAATTCATGATTTAAAGCAATCTTAAAAGATTTTATGTGTAACTTGCTTTCAGTTTCAAGGGTTTTTTAGTAAAAAAACGTGGTTATTTAGGCATGCCGTAAGTGTTGAATAAAAAATTAATAACACTAAGATATTACCTCGTGTATCCAATAAATAAAATAAGTACATACACAAAAGAGTAAGTGTACTTCTACGCTAATCGAATAATGGAAGAAGGTTTCCTTTCTATGTTTTGCAAAAAAAAAACTACCTGTGGTTGAAGTTTCAGAAGATTTAAATCGATATTTTACAAAATACACGAGCATTTTTACAGTACTGCTGACAAATTTGACTGCCTCAATAGCTATGCAGATTACCTAAAAAAATGTTTATCATTTCAGAAAAAAATGTATATGTTTTTGTAAACCCCTGTTTCTATCCTGTTTTTTCTGCAACTTTGATGACAGTCGACAGTTCTTAAGTACTTAATACAACTATGCTCAACTTTCATACAGCAGTAAGTTACGATACGTCATCGAAATGGCGACCAAGTCAAAGCCAGTGCCAATGCACGGCCAAATAATAACAGCAATTGCTACACGACTGGACCGGAATCTTGAAAAATGTCTACAACGATGACCAGCTGATCATATGATTCACAAATAAGTATAGCGGACGACCAGGAAAAACAGGTGAAAAACGAGCCCATCCGAAATAAGTTCGGCACATATCCGGGATATGTCTAATGTAGAAGAATTGTTCATAACCTATAACCGATATAAAAACAAGTTGCAAAACAAATCAGCTTTAACTTTGCTAAACTTTGATTTCAACAAAGTTAGGAGGAATATATTGATTGCAAATAAATGTGAATATTTCTTGTAATCAGAGATAAATTACTATTTATATCATTTTCAACAATAAGATAAGATCTATCATTACTATTTAAATAATGTGTTTTTGGGTTTTTTTTATTTAGCCTGCATTTGGCATTTAAATCCATGCATCTTTCGTTAGATAAACAAGAAAACGAAAGAATAAATCAAGTAGATAAAGACTGAGTATACAGTGTACAGTTTTGGAAAATTCCTATAAACCATTCAAAAACCAATTTAAACAACAACTTCTCCACATCCATGGATCCTTAAAAAAATACTCTCTATGAAAATCAGCTCCTTCACTTTAGGATCCCATATGAGGGGGTAAATATTTGCCAAATCACTCCAGTTCAAGCAATCAATGCACATGAATTTATCTACCACTCCATTCTCCCTCCGGCTTGCACCGTGGAAGTTAATTAAATGTGTCTATTTGACTGCCTGTTTGTCTTTCGAGCAGCACCGGTGCTCGCTCAATTATGGTGTGGTGATTTGATTTTTATTCCCAATTGTTAAGTGAAATGGTCGAGCATGAACCAAATATTGTGACACATTTGTCCAACGAATGATTGGCAGCCTGCCTGAGGTGCATATGGTCGTGATTGATGATGATATTTAAATAAAAATACACTATAATTTCGAGCTTTCGAGAACCGAAACTCACGCCGAGTACGATGGTGTACGAGCTAAATCATACTGGTAATTTTTCCTACTTTAGCGGCATGCGGTCAACATCAACACATACTCACACACACACACACCAGGCAAATTGTTTGTTTTCGCCGGTAGTGGTACGGGATCTGACACCCTTCACACCTCCTTTTCAAAGCCAAACCATCGCGGACAGGTCCGTTTCGTCCCACACCGGATGCAATCGGCACCAACCGGTCGTACCGGGTCGTACCAGGGTAGTCCGGAGTGTGTGTGCGTGTCATGTGCAGTGTTTGACCGTTTGTATATGAATTATGGCACTTGAAAATCGATAGCATGCCAACATGAGCACGATGACCCTTTCCGGCGCTGAACCTCGCACACAAATACACCAGAACCGTTCGTGGCCCCAGTCTGACCCACCGTAGGTCTAAACTGCAAGCCAAACACCTACGCGTGGATCACTGCAAGACGGCACCCCATGCGCCATTTTATTAACACGACACACACACTCACGTGCACGCGACTTCGATGGTCAGTTTCCGGTCGCCTCATGGAAAACGGCTCAGTTTGTGTATGTGTTCATGTTTGTCCACTAAGCACGGAACGTGGCGAGTATAAAAAAATAAAAAAAAGCGAACAAAAAAGGATACCCGAGTCCTGGGGATGGGAAAAAGGGGGTGGTCTCCGGGTGGTTGAGTGTATATTTCATGCTCATGATGGGTTTGTCTAGGTTTTCCACCATGCTCGCACCAACGGCGGGTATTGGCGTCCAGGAGCGGCCATTTTCCGGTGGCAGCTGGCAGGACACCGCTTGCCCACCTCCGGTGCGGTCTCGGCAGCACTTGCGAAGCGAATGGTCAGGGCAGTGGCCGTGTTTTGGCCCGGCGACGGTCGGTTTTTTTATTTTTTTTTTTTTGCACCGTTGCCAGTGCCCTGCGTCTGACGACAGGAAAAGGATAATAAATAATGCATTAAAGCTGATTGATTGACATCCCATGAAGTGTCGAAAAGCTATTACCCGATATGGTGACGCTGTCGCCCCTTTCTAGGTGTATTTGTGTGTGTTTAGGTGCACGTGTGTTTGCTCATAAGTATGGACTCATGTGTGTGTGTGTGTGTGTGTGTGTGTGTGTGTGTTGCTTCGTTCGGAAAGGAACTATGGTCAGTTTCCTGTTTGTTGACAATCCTTTAGCGAAGGGAATCTCCTAATACCGTAAAGAGAAGGTGATCGGCTCGGATCGAAGGCAAACGAAAAACGGACATTCGAGGCACAATCTCCGCCGGTTCACATCTCGCCTATGGCACTTCTCGGCAACCCCAACACACTGCCCCGATCGGAAGCAATAGATGGGTGCCGGTGCATGAAACGGAAAACCCAATAGTCGATGGCCGTAGCACGACAAGAAAATTGGAGTAGATTGGTGTTTTTCAATACTGGGTGGACGGTTTTCATGGATGGGGAAAGTGACCATCGTAAAAACGAAGACTAGAAGCACATAGTCGAAGCACACCAACACACACATACACACGCATTCGCACGAGCGGACGGATCCTGAAAGCAAGTAAAAAGAGTGTAAATATGTTTCAACCTGAGCGGCTACGTTTGGACAAGAGAGAGGTAAATTTTCCTTTAACCCTTATACTACCTTCGGCCGCCCGTTATACCGTTCTTTCCGGTGGTGTCTATAAAGCCTCTCCGAAGCAGCACTTCAGCTTAAGTGTTTTCACACATTCGCCACACATTTGTTTTTCATTCCCCAGGGGAGATTTTTGGCTTCGTACAAAATTATCAGCAAACTGGAAACGCTTTCTATGCGGATGCGTTTGGAGCTTTTAGAGGATGTGATACAATTATGTTAGACAAAATTCGTTACATTTGTTTAATACCTTCATCGTACGTAGAATATGCACTATAACATTTAAATCATATTCATTACATTGTGTAGAAACCATGTCGTTGCTAAGATCATCTTGAAAACCTCAAGCAAAACTTCCTCGTCACTGGGCCCCTTCGATTCGAGAGGGCTTAATACGAATTATTATTTCGCGCTCGAATATCGGATTATATTGGAGGCTCACAATACAGCAATATTCAACTAGAATGGCTTACATTACCATTCATATTAATGCCAAATTATGCAACAATAACACGCGAAATGTAATGTTTTGCATTAAATAAAAACATAAATTTTTCCAACCAGAAAAGAACACTTTTAGTAACAATTATTTAAATGGCAATATAAAAGTAATGTTTACTTTGAAACATGTTGTTTTTGTATAGTTTAATCTGTTGGTAGATAAATAATATATCATTTAAAACTAAAGAAGTTTCAGCGATGTGAATACGATTCATTATTAACCCATGCTTCTACTATTTGATTAATGTATGCTTTAATTATAAATTAGTATCAAAATCAAGCCAATGTTTAAGAATAAAGTTTAGGAGGACCTGTAATTGAGCTGTAATGTCATATAGGAATATTAGTTAAAAAACTATGTAACGATGAACCATGAATTTAGCAAAGAAGATGTTAAACTACTTCAACCTACTCAAGAAAAAGTTAAATGAAGAGTAATTGAATGATCAAATCATCTTCCGTTGAAAGATTTGTCTTTCAGATGAATAATTGCGTTTCACAGTGAAGTTTGTTTCCTTATTATAATTACATTCATTATTATATCGTTTAACTTATCATGTTAAAACAGTTTAATGAAAAATATACTGCTTTTTGTGATTAAAAAGCGACAGCAACAATTAATTGCGATTATTGTTATTTTTCTAACCAAATTTAGTATAAAGTTGTTAGAAAAGATCATAAAAAACGCGTCTTTTAATGTAAGACAAATGTAAAATTTCGTGCATTTTAGCTTCTCACTTGTTTCGTTGAGTTCTGTCTATTTAGTTGTTGAAATTGACTGAAAAATTACAACTTTTCATAGTCCACTTTCTCTCTCTCTCTCTCTCTGTCTGTAGAACACACGAGCATATACCCTTGGTCAATGAAAGGAAAGCAATATTTTCCCATGTTTTACGATGCAATCACTCACGACCCACGCTACTGTTGACGTGACCACTCAAACCGTACAGGGAGCATCGTTCTGGTCTTCTGCCCCGGCAGCTGACGACACGGCAATCGAATTTGCTCCAAGCATACGTCAAACAATCGAATGTATTCCTCTCCGTGCAGCCGGAGGCGGTCGCTTTTTGCAGCGCTCGGATTTCCCTCCGATTCTACTCATCCGTAATGATCGCGATGGTGTGCAGTGGTGAGCCGTGCTGGCTGGTAACGACCACATATCCCTTCCGCCTCGAGCCAAACACTCATCCCTCTACACGACGAGCGACGGGTGCCGTAGAGAGCAGCGGTATGATTAAATTTATTTTAAAATTTAATTAAATAAAAAGATCGTAAAATGGTACGAATTATGTACGATAAATCTAATTCCGGGCTCTTCGGGAGTTCTAGGATCGCCGGAAGCGATGCACTACAGAGCGGGGTAGCGGTTCGTCGGAGTGGCTCTGCTGGAAGGGGAAAAAGCATCGAGCGGAAGTTTACGTATCACCATAAACTGATCGAATCAAATGCGAACTCCAACTCAACGAATGCAGCCGGCATGGTACGAGCAGGCATGAGTTGCCGTTGAGATTCCAGGGCGGAAAGGATAGACGTACCGGTCACGCATAAGGGCACGGTTACCATCACAAAGTGCACTTCTGCAGTTTAAGTCATGCGGTGCATCCAACACACACATACAAACACCCAGACGATGGGGTAGAAAGTTTCGTGAGGTCACGCAAGGAACTCCAAACGTCACATTGTGTTCCCGATGAGGATGAAAGAAAATAAATTGGAATGATATCTTATTCAAACGGGACGCAATTGAATAATTGAATAACATGGTTTATAGCTGGTGGTTGTACGCTACGTCAAAAGTTAGCTCCATCAACCATCAACCGGTAAGCTGAAAATGGTGAAGAAATGGTTCACGAATGGGAAAGAAAACAGAGCGGTGGTCAATATAATGACAGATGAGTTTCATAAAATCTACGAATCGCTATTAAATTCCTCCATTCCCGGAGCGGAAAAAGCGGTGTGCATTGTTGTGCGAGTGTTATGCATCCTGAAACATTATCCTGCAATGGCGATATGTGAAAGCTTCACCACCGGGAACAGAGAAAAATCGGGAGATAATGTACCTCTGTAGCTTGCAAATCGGATACGCCGTCGGTCATGCAAACTGCCAATGGCGAACGGTTCATTAAAATTGAAAGCATCATACATCTGCGAACTGATTCGAAAACGGAGGCTCTAGCCACGTGCCTATCGCTGGGCTGAGTGTTGAACATCGGAACCTCCACGTATCGGAGAAACAAAAAGCTTCCTACAACACACCAACTACCAGACCCAAATTTCAATGGCTAGGCACAAAATGAGACCCACATGCCCGTTAAAAAAAAAGCACCCGCAAATGTGCTGTGTTGAGTTACAGTCTCAACGAAATGTTAACATGAAAGTGAATAGAGTAGAGTGACGTGTTTGATACGAACTACATGATAAAAACACGAAAGTATGAAGAAAAGCGCACAACAAGAGATGGTTTTTTAAGCTTACCGAGCGCAGCCAGGCCAGGCCCGGTGGCTTTGAAATGAAAGCACCCGAGCGCGTCCGAGCGTGTTCATGTTACGCCGTGCAGTGCAATGCATCCTTTTGTGCGTATGTTTTTTGATAATATTAAAGCAAAACAAAAGAACAAAAAAGGACAAGGGCACAGAGGAAAACATATCCGCTTACTGCCATCGGACTGAATGCACTGATGAAAGACTTTCGTTGGTTGGCGCATGAAGCCCGCGCCGCATCCTCGTTGGTGTGATATTATTTCTCTTTTCTGCAGTAGGATGCAGTACTCCTGCCCAATGTGAGGTGATTTTTTTTTTTTATCAAAAGAGCTGCACAAAGTTGTGTATGGATGGGCCTTTATTAATTTCCCATCGAATGATGCACAGTTGAAATGCATTGTATGTGAGTAAATTATTAATCCATCATCAAATGGGTAGGAGATATGTTTCCACATTGGTTTACTTGGAATTTTATTTGAGATAATATTTTAAACAGAACGATAAACAACGTTTTAGTGACAGTATCACTGAAATTGAAACTGTGATGTTTTTTATTATTCATGGAATATTTTTGCAGCGTTAAACGTAGAAAACCCATTTTTTAAATAACTAATTTTTTCCTGGTGCAGAGTTTTCATATAGTGTAAAGATTGATTTCGGGCGATGAAGAACATTAGTATTGGAACACCACTGAATTAAGACATTGTATAAAATATATATAATTGACAAAATGAATGAAAAATTTGGTCAAAATTAAGTTGTATGTAAGATTTTTTTCATTCTGTAACATTTTTAAAATAAATTATCAATAGGTTAGGTATTTGTTTCATGTTAGTTCTGAGTAGAAATTGGAAAATTGTATTCTAAAATACCCCCATAGCTTCATGAGGTTAAATATTTATTGCATTTATGTAGACTTGAGAGTTTGGATTTGGAAAAAAGATTTGGAAAAAAATAAAATTTATGGTATGCAAAAATGCACATTTGCTGTTGAAAACAAATCTTTGCATTTCGATTGCACATGATTTGTAGAGCAACGCTCCTTCGGGGCATTACCTAAGTGGATGATTCATGCGGTGGCCAGCGTGCCAAGACACGATTTGCATCCTCTCGTGGTATGCCCTCATTAAAATGTGCATGATTTTATTCCGCCCGGACCCGTGCCCGACCACAGCATTGCTTTTCTTCTCCATTACAAACTTTAATAGCACCCCATTACCAGCTCAAGGGACCCCAGCCGCGACGATGACTTCTGGTTATGAAAATCGTGGCCCAGTTGCCACTGTCGGAAAGTCGATGCAGATTACTTCCCCCACCGCCACGACACCCTCCGGGGCTAGCTGGTTACCGAAATCAAGCGAATAATCGATACAATTTAGGAGCGAAGTTGAGTTCGGTTTCCTGCGCTCCTTGACCCACATCGATTGCGCGAACCCTCGGAGTCATTTCGCGACGACGCCTTAGGAGACGGTGGGGCTACGGCTGCGGTTTTGTCCGGCGCTGCCAACCCTCGAAAGGTCGGAAAAAGTACACACCTTCGCTCCGTGAGCATTGGAGACTTTAGCATGAAGGCGGCCACAAACAAGCAGCCAACAACCCCAAAGGACATCAATAATTGACAATTACGTTCGATGTTGCGCGGAAACTAAAAATAGCTCCCATTCCTTCTAACGGAACCCGTATCCATTGGCTGGGGGCGATTGGTTTTATCGTGCCACGAACTAATTTATGTTGAGTTTTGCGACGACGGGCGGCTTTTTCCTGCGGGAGTGTCCGAATTTTTTCATCCCCGGGACAGCGGTTCGGTGAGCGGAGGGTATGGTCGCAGCGAGCATAAAATGACTAAACAAGCGAAGCATACCGCCTGCCGTATCAATCCGGGTGCAGTGAATTATTGCTCGATAATCTGACCGTTGTTTGCATGCTGCGCTTTATTGCACAATTGCTTTTGTTTATTTTCGTTTTTTTTTGCCTACCATTAAAATGCCTGCCATGCAATATGTATAAACTATTGGCATGGCTTGCTACACAGTTGAAGGACAATCATTTTTGCGGTTGAAAATTCGATTACCAATACGTCAGCGGATAAGTAGCCCATGGAGTTGCTTAATGACAAACATATCAGCTGCACGCACGCGACAAATCCGACATAGTGTGGATTAAATTGTTAGCATTTGTTGTGGTTCGGATGTAGTTAGTGTTGATGGAATTTTATGAAAGTTTTGAACGATTTGCAGTTCTGACTGTGAGCTTAATTTTAAGAAATAAAAACAATCAATTCAAAATCAAGGATTTAAAACCTGTTTGTGATATTCCCAGGATGACGAACGTCTTTTTTTTACTATACACATAAATACTATAAATTGCTATTTTAACGTCTTCTTAGCACGGTTCATTCAAAATCTAACATAGCATTATGTCAACTTTAATGCTACCACTTACAGTGTTATTAAATTTTCAACATTTTACTCACTTAATCATTTTTTTTTTTATAAAAAAACGTTTATTGACATGGTTTGACATGGTTTGAACATAAAACATGTAAAGAGACGACACTTTACAAAGCTTAACTTAACATTGATAAAGACAAATACGCATGACGTCTAAGTCAATCGCAGCATCATTGTTGCCAATGATGTGGATGACGTAGTTTGCAAAGAGGGACAG